>APFE030980706.1:48669-94546 GCA_000404065.3 Pinus taeda
TATTCTGAATAACCACTTTTCATAATTGGGGGCTTTTTTTGCTAACTCAAAATAATGGGCAATCAGTAATTTTATCTTTTGATCCGTAACTATGTTATATTTTAAGGGTTCTGAAGATGAGATTTCTTAGAACAAATGACTTTTGGGATGGGTGGTGCTGAGAGTACTCATGAATATACTGATTGGTGTGGATCTTCTTTTTAAAGAGTTGATGGGTTAGAGAACCATCAGGAAGGCATGTAATAAGGATAGATAAAAAAGGGATGGATTTATAAGATTCAATTTCCATGGAGATTTGTATATAAGAGGAAATTTTGTTGATATTGGAGATAAATACATTAAGTGTAAGTAGACGATGTTTCCAATTGACAAAATTCTCATCAACAAAATGAAACAAGCACATAGGTTTCTACTAACATGATTCAAGAACTATAGCTTTGAAGTATTCCATGAAACTGTTAGCCACAATAGGAGATAGATATGAACTCATCATTGTACCTTCATTCTCTCATAGATGGTTCTTTTGAAATAAGAAAGAATATGGATTAATGGAAGATTTGAATAAGTTTAAGAGTTCCAGAATCAACTAGCTTAGAGATCTGGTTAATGGATTTAGGAACTAAGAGACAGTGAAAGGAGATAATACATGAAATCTAACGAAAATATCATGATCATTCATGAGGATGTCTGCCAAAGGAATATTTAATTTATAAGGGGGTAGTTGAAACAAATTGTTGAAGCTTAGAGGTGAGATTAAAACCAAGAGCATGGGTAGGGGATTTGATGCAACTTACGATGGGTCTAAGGGGAACTTTGCATTTGTCAATTTTAGGTGATCCATATATTCTATGAGTTTTTGGGGCATGGGGAATAAAAATTTACTAAATGGTGGCATCTATAGAGGAGGATTTAATAGATCTACTAACAAGTTGTGTAATGGAATTGATGGTGTTTTGGGGCAGGATTTTGTGCGAGGAAGAATAAATAAGATCAACTAGCTTAGATTCATAGTAAATAGACTTCATATTAAAAATGGCATTTCCTTTATCTTCCTTGAGAATAAGAAATTCAGTATTTTCTTTAAGGCATTTAATGGTTTGGATTTCATCTTTGGATGAATTCATCTTGGGGAAATCCTTTTAGAGAAACTTTCCATACTCTTGTTGAATTTATTCTGAAAAATGAGAAGGGGGGTTTGGAACACAAACTCAATAGAACAAATAACCTCTTATTTCGAGATTTTGTGAGGAGCTAAGGAAAAATTGAACCCCTTCTCTAAAACAAAAAGGTATGACGAATAAAGATCAAAGGAAGAAAGATTCAAAATAGAGGAGGGTATGTAATTAATGGAGAAAGGGATTGAGGGGTCAAGACTCAAGCTTTGGGGAGCTAAAAAGTCAATGGATGAATTCATATGGTCGAAATCATTTTGGTTATGAATTTGACCTTTAATATTTTGATTATTAATATGAGTATTAATGATTTTAATATTAATATGATTATTATTAATGAAACAATATAAATTTTTATTTGGAATAGTGAAATAATTACTATTTAGAAAAGAGGAACATGTATTAGAGTTATTATAATTAACATTCTTAAGGGATGAATCTATATGACAGGGGATTTGAGATTATAATTGTATTCATTAGGATGGGATGCAAACAAATTATGTCTGGAGAAAGGTGATGGATTCACTTTCACATTAGGGTTTAGGGATACATTACTTAATGGTGGATAATGGGAAATGGATGTAAGGGATGGATCTACATGAACATTAGGTTTTAGGAAAATGATATTTGATGGAGGAATGGACACAAGGAAGAATATGGTTGAAATCCAACCACTCAGTCTCCTATGCTCATTAGGTCCAAGTCTCTCTCCCCTACATCAAAGGAACTGCCACCTTTATTGTCAAGATCTTGTTAAAAAGGAACATTATCACCATTTTTAAACCCCATAAAACTTTGAAGCATATTTTATTTTCAACCAAATATATGTTTTACCCCATTCTTGGTTCAGGGGTTTACTAGAATCCCTATTCATGCTAGAAGTTATACATTGGCTAGACAAGTTTTCCCTTCGAAGCTTGCCATTAAGAGAATATATTTGATACCATTCATGATAAACTATCAAACTATGTCATCACTAATGAATCTTCTAACTATCAACACCTTATCTACTTTGATCAGTCCAAATTCCTTGTGTTGTTACTTTTAACACATCTAGAATGATTAGGGAAGCTCTTGACAACAAGAAGCACCCCAACAAATTATGTAGAGAAGATGTGTATAACGTAAGACATCCTAGGAAACTTTTTATCCATCACCTCACTCACTAATTTGTTCTTCCCCACCCCCCCTTTCCCTCTAGTTCCTTTATCTCTTTCTTGGGCTCATTTTGTCCCTTTTTATCCCATATTATATATTTTTTTATCTCATTTTTTGATCACTTATTCTTAATTTTAATTTGTTCATTTCCAAGTATTCTTCGCTTATCATTTTGAACATTATACTCTTGTGTGTGTGTTGTATCCATTTTCCAATTTCCCTTTTTAATTTATTCCCTCATCCTCATATTTATTTTTCATATTTGTATAACTATTCGTTTATATTTCTTATACATACTTTATATCCTTATGGAATTAATTATATTATTTATATTTAATTCTCTTAAATTATTAAATAATATATTTTTTCCTTGGTATGATAAAAAAATTTCAAAAACCCTCATGATAACCAAGACTATCGTTGTGTCGAAGTTGAAGGGGTACATGGTTCGTGCAGTAGATTCTTCAACTTGTTATCAGATATTTCTCAATATCCCCTCCAGGAAGCTATTGCTCATTAGGATTTTCTCCTCATATATGGTTCACAACCTCAAGTTCTATTTAGAACTCAAAGTGAGTATCTACTTAGGCATGTAATTCCTACTTTTTCAAGGTAAGCAACTGGATGATGCTACTCCTCTCCTTGTTTACAACATTGGTAAATATGCCACTATTTTATGGTTATTTATATTTTATGAGGGATTGGAGGTAATCCTTCCTCCTCTTGGATTTTTTTCTTATAAATATGATGTCCATGATCGACCTACCCCCCTAAGACAGATCAAGCTTAGACAACTATAGGGTCATTTTTGGTGGAAAAAGCCAAGGAAGTTCCATCCCTAGAAATGTTTCACTGAGACCTAGAGAACCTTCAATGGGTGTTTTGAAAGGTGATCCTCATCTACTTTTTAAATTTTTTTTGGCCCTGACTAACTAGTATATACCAATGGATCCATTCCACATGGAATAAGAATTGTAAGGTAATTTTCTACTCAAAAGGCTTCTTCATTGTGTTATTTAAGGAACTTGAAAATTATTAGAAATTTTTATGTAAAGGGACTTGGTTTTGGGGAAATGTTGGATTAATTTTAACAGATTGGTTCCTAGATGTTGAACCTTCCATAATTGTCATTACCAATATGCCAATATGGGTCATACTTGCTAATCTGCTAGCTCAGATGTGGCACTACAAAATATTTCAAGGAATTGGAAACTGTCTAGGCCATTATATTACTATCAATTTCTCTTGTGGGGGGATCCTTCTATACACCTATGATAGAATTCGAGGTGAAATTGATATTAGTAGGTGATTCAAAATTAAATCAATTTAAAATTCATTTATTTACACTGGACTCAACCTCTAGACTATGAGAATATTTCTTTTCATTCTCGCTTCTAACATCAAGAAGGACACGCACATAATTCTTTCCTCGCATTCAATTCTCAAGAGAATCAGAACACCTACAATTATGGATAAAAAAGTTGGATGCCTTGCAACCCTCCTCCTATGAAGGATAAGGCTTATATGTTGGAGAAGGACAATGGAGAGCTGATAATGAAATCCATCCAAGGGACAAGGTCCAAGACTCATGGCCTCAAACATCTCATGTCATTCCTCGTGCGGGCCATGCTCCTTCAGAAAGTAGAATGATATTGAATAATAATCATGCTACAACTACATTGAAACAAGCTCACGAGTCAGCTTGTTTAGAGTCTTATAAGAAATCTCCTTCAATACGCAATGATAAAATTTGTAGATCAATTTGATCAAACCACATTTAGAAGGTTACATTAAGGTTTCAAAAAAGAAAGGAAAGAGAGGTTTCCTTGAGGATCAACCCCAATTTTAGTGACTCTCCTCTTTAGTGTGCCTTTTGTCCCTTTACATTTACTTGGTTATTCTTCGGATCATTCATCTCTACTTTGATATGGCTAGCATAGGGAAAACTATGCTAGAAAAAGAGTCATGATGGAAAATGATGTAGTTATTTCTATTCGATCAACAAAACTTTTAGAATTACAAAATAAAATAAAATTAGTTTATCCTTGAATTTGACTCTCTTGGTCCTTTTCTTTTTCCTCATAACCTCATATTAACCCTCATTTGATTTATTGAATTTTTTAATTTTATGCTTAGTTGTTTATTTTTATTATTTATCTATTCCCATTTTAAATATTTTGACATTATCCCTTTACTTTGACCTTTATTTAATGGCTAGCTTTAGTAATTTATGATTAAGTCCTTAAAAACTAATTGATATTATTATCTATTAAAGGCCTATCAACACTCATTTGTGATAATTCTATTTTATTGTCCTTGATGATGGGTGGAGTGTCCACCGTAAATATTGGACATGACTAAAAATCCTCTATAGAGTTTCATCTGAAAATTTCTCTCAATATTTAAGATTTTTTTATCCTTTTCTATAGAATTTTAGATAACATATTTTATTTATTTTTAATAAAAATTAGGAATGTCTATTTTATTAAAAGACACTGAGCTAATCCTTAAGGTTTAGCTCAATTGGTCAACTCCCCATCATTAAAGCACCTTTTCTATTGAGGGATCATGGGTTCAAATTCTCTCGACATTTTCAGGATTAATCTTTGTGGTAGACCTGGCAAGAAGTGATCCATTTAGGTGGATCTAAATTGTATAAATATTTGATGGACATAGTGGTCACTGGTCTCAGGGGTTCGTTAACCAAAAAAAAGACGCCAAGCTAAATCTCAACTTAAATAGATAATTTACATAAACAAGTTGAAACGACTGGACATGGTAAAAAATGTAGTATGTATCAACTACCATCTACATAATTCTAACCTTGAACCTTTGGAAAAAAATTATACAATATGTACAATATTCCACTTGTACAGTTTCCAATACTCACCTAACAAAAACAAAAAATTACAAAGCATCCATGCATTTTTCCTGTGTTAAGGAAGGGGGGAATACCCCTTATTTATTTTCATGTTTCATGAGAAGAAATAACATAAGGCTATTACATGATATTATGATATATACATGCATAAGTGGATCAAATCCCACTCCATATCCCTAAATTTTAAACACATTGAGTGGAAGAATATGATGAACTAGTTTCCAATGAGTAGTTTTGTGATGCAACCTTGATATTTTCACTCATTGGAATTTATCCACACTTTTCTTGATTCCTACTTGTCCTCCAAAAATTCTCCTACTTGTGTGAAAAAATTCTAATATGGATCCTTAAACCTACACTCGTCCTTGTAATTGGGCTTGAAATTCCTGAGATCCATATCCTTTCTTAATGATATCGCTTCTCAACCACCTTGGATTACATCTCATCCAAGTCTCAATAGGGTTTTAAATCCAGTGCCAATCCTCAGAGCTTGTTCCAATTTTTTATTCGCAACGTTAAATATTAGACTAAATCTCCTCTCTTTATATACCATAACCAAGTGGTCTTAGTATGGCCTAGATGTAGCTTATTCTAATTGTGTCCACACTCTAATATTGTGAGTCCAAACTTTCTCTCAACAGACTCAATTCGATCCAAAATACAAGAAAATATCTCTATTTGGTTCAACATCCCTCTTCGATATTCAAAGAAGTAGGGGCTTACTTGGACCCAACCATACTCGATGCTCGAGCTGACTTAGGGGAGTTGGCCCCTTTACACTATACACTTCCATTAAAAGCCCAAAGGTTTGATTTGTGAGTTCGGGAAATTGACTATGATCACATAAACAAATATTATGAAGTTGTTGTGACGGCCAAAGGTAGACAAGGTGGGATGCTTTTGGTCACTTTAACCTCCAATCCTAAATTTATGTAATTATGTCTTGGAAACCTCGAGCATTTTGCAGCATCAATTTTTTTACTTCCCACATGCCTAGTGCATTTGATGGTTTTGAAGGGTTTGAACACTAAGCTACTTAGTCCTTCAACATGTTAAACTAAAGAAATGAAGGTTGATACATAGTGAAATATTGGGATTCTCTTGTCATTGATAAACTCAAAATCATTCATCCTTCAAGCTCCTAATATACAATTATGATAATTGGCACTTGAATACTTAAGGGATGAGTGTTCCTTTCTCAAGTTAGTTTTACCATATGCTAGAGTGGGACGTAGATCTGAGAACACACCCACTAATCAAGTAAATTCAACACTTGGATACTCCCCAATTATACAGGTATCAATCTATATATTGACTGAGAAAACTAATCAGAAAATAGATAGATGAAATTCCTTAATGCTGTTTTTTTATCTTTTTTAAATATAATTATGAATAATTTACATAGATTCTAACATGTTTTCAAGCCCCTTCCTCATGATGGCTCCTAAGCCTTATCTTCTCTCCTATTTTCTATCAGAAATCTTGGAAGATCCCTCTATCGTCATTGTAATACCCCTGAAACAGAACTATACACTAATTCCTTACTATACATAATGCTTATAAAGATAAGAATATCTTAATAAAATAGCCAAAATGGAAATCTATGCATTAGCTCAAAACTGCCTAACATCTCAAGTTATCACTTGTCAATATTACAAAGGCCTATTTTTCCAATAAAATAGCTTAGTGAAACAAACTAACAAGCCATATTCTAGAATAATTTGGAGACCTATGTTTACATCAATTTACATAATTTATACAAACTTGGGGAATACTCTTTTCCTTTGGAGGTTTTGTGTCCCCCTTCGGGCCTAGAAAAAAATGATGGTTTGATGGTGTTGGTTCTCTTATATCATAATACCGAGGTGGAAAAAGATGTGATATCCTGGCCATACATCTCTAATTCATTTACTCCACCTAAATTCCATACATGGCTCTGCCATTTTCCACTTTCTTAGTTATGTTGTTTCTCTGAGGCTAACCTCAACTTTCCAAAATCCCAAATATGGTTCTATAGTACCCAATGTTATTTTCTAAAGTGGTTTTACATATTCAATTGTATCATGTTGTTGGTTATCTTTCTCCTTTTATTGTATCTTGTGTTTGGCACCTTTCTCATCGACAGTAACATTCTGTCAATTATGTTACCTAGTCTTGCCTTTAACTGGATTGTACCCTAGTCACCTCCCATGTGGACTACTAGAATTTTCTTATTCTCTTCCTTTTATAAATGGGACAAAGATACCTTTTCAAGAGGAATTTTCATCCTAGCCTTAGCTCCCCTAATATTTATAAACATAAAATCAATTTGGAAATCAAATGTTTTCTCTATCTAAATGCACTCTTTGAACAATATAACCTCTTCAGTGTTCATGACTATGGAATTTAAATATTATTATCGATCATGATCCCTCATTTGGATTGCAATGTAAGCCAATGGTCCATTACTCACTAGTACTCTACTTACTACCTTGAAAATCCGTTTATGGACCTTTCTTTCCCTCCCTTCATGAGACATTGTGGTCTCATATTCTGAATTCTCAATAGATCTCAATGCCTTCAATTCTCTGGGAGAGTACTCCACTTTCTCATACAATTTTTCTATTTTCAAATGTTTGTATACCTCCATTATTTGGAAGCCTACATTTATACAAAGTTTGTTAAATTCAAAAGTATAGGACCCTTTGGCCTCATTTGAGATCTCGATGCTTAGATCTATGAATTCTCTTCTAGATTCAATATTTTTTCATGGTATTCCTTTTGCCTAAGAGTCATGAAACTCTTGTTCAATTCTTGCTCATGTGATTCTCTTTCATCCTGCTAGATGTAGTTGTTAGTTACACCCTCTTCCAATATCTTATTTAACATGTTGAATGTGCACCCTCAAATTTTCTACACTTCCTTCCAAAGATTTTAACTCTTCATACAAATAAGTGAAATCAAGTGGAAATGAGTTCACATATTCAATGCAAGGCTCACTCCTTTCCAAATATTATGTCTCACCTTCATTAGGTATCAGTTGCAATTATTCTAGAAACACAACTTATTTATTACAATCTATGTGTATTACACTTGTACATCATCCTGCATCAACCTCATTATTTTGCGAAGATGATTCCTCTAGAACCTTTTTGTGGCCTCTATCTCCTATAGATAATTTTTCATCTTTTCCTTTCTTTCTAATAGCTTGCGATGATTGTCTTCCTTCATATTCGTTATGACTAACACATGAACATAGTTTATTAGTTTTAAAAATATGAGGATCTTGAGATCCTGTTGATGCTCCTAACATCATTTTCTATCTTGGATACTCTATACAGTCCATGAGACTCTTTATCAATATCCTTTCCTCAGCACAATATTATTCAATAAGGACTTATTCTTGATCAAGTTTACAAAAGTGAACATCTTATCCTTCACAATTAGTTCTTCTGAGTTCCTTCCTCTCTAATTAAGAACTTAGGCTATGATTCATCGTCCTTTGTAGTAGAGGCCATTTCACCTTCTTCTTCCTAAACACCCAACCATATTTTTTTTCTTCTCTCTCTTGTGTTAAATGTAGCATTATGATGACTCTTTCCTTTATATCAAAAAATTCTCTAGCATGCTCTTCTAGACTCATTCTCCTCTTTATGTCATTTTCTTTAGCATTTTCTCTTCTTCTATTATGGCCTTCACTTAAACCCTTACCATGACCAACAACGGTCATTTCATTCCCTTTCTCCATGATCTTATCCATGTTCATTGTGAGATGTAACCTATCCCTATAATAAGCCTCACCTCACTTGCTGCATTAACATATCACCTCAACCTGGACTATTGGTATCATTTTCGTTCCCTTTTATAGAACCTCTTCACCACTCCCTTCTCCTCTTTGATTGTTGCACCTTGCTCAGCTTTTGAGAATCCTTCTCATTCGTTCCTCTTAAATACCTCCTCTATACCGTTATTTTATCTATCTTAGCTGGAATATCTTCTGATACATCCCCTCCACTGCAAGGTTCTCTACCACAGTTCATGACAACACAACTAGTTCCCTTCTCCTTGAAAATATCCTAGCTTCTCCTGCTGCGAAATTTCTTTTTATAAAAACTCCTATTTTCCTTTAATACATTGACATACTCTTCTTCCTCTTTCATAAATTTTTTGCTTGTAGTGGTTGCTACCACTTTCTTATCAAATATTAAAAACTAGGCCAAATTACCTCCCAGGGTTTCTCCACCTCTAATATCTTATTGTCGTTGTGAGAAACACCCTCCAAAATTTTACCTAAACTTGAATTTTGAAGCCTATTGTAGATATTTCTATCAGTCATTCTGTAATCACTTCTTATTTGGTTGATACTTTGTTAACTCTTTGAGATCCTTGCTTGGATTGTAAGTGTCGAAGTCACCCCCTCACACATGCTTAGACCGCAATGAATTCATGAGCACATTCCTTCACATAATCTTAAAAATGTCTAGTATAGTCCACCAAGGCAAGTGTTTGTGTAATGTTCAATTCTTGTTGACAGTCGGTGCACATTGTCATTGACAATTTATCACTTCTGGTTCCATTTGTACCTGTATTTTGGTGAGTTTTTCAAATTGTTTCTTTTTCGGACCTTTTCTTTCACAAATAATGTTTTCATGTTTTTGACTATCACTTTCACTTTATTTCACTTTAATTAGGCTTTTTATAATGTCATATTTACTCTGGCATGTGTCACGTTCATCGTTGTTTGCATATCACAAGTGTCATTCACACTTTTCTCTTCATATAGCAAATGTTGTCTTTTGGAATGGGAAGTGTCACTAAACATGTAAAGCGGTGTTTTCACTTGTTTCAAAGGGTAATGTTGGTATTCATTAGTCCCTCTCATGATGTAGACATGTTTTACACTCATTCCCAAAGTTCTGTGTATTTTCGCACAAGTGTTATCATTGTTGTAACAAAGTGGACCTTTAGTGTTGCACTTGGGGAAGGTCATCATAATGTCATCACATCCAAGGAAGTAAGTTGTTCATATATTTTGGGTGATCAATTTTTTGTATTAAACTATTTTAAGTGTGTGATCATGCTCAGGTTTTGTGCTTGGTCACTTTGGTCTCATTGATTCCACACTTAGCATCATCCAAAAAATTTCACTCCCAGGAAAGTTAACCTCTCTCAAACTTCATGAACTATGCATTACATAGTCTTAACCCTCAAGCCCTATCCTTTCCTCTTGGAACTATGCATTTCTAGTCATAGTAATCAACCTTGACACTTGAGCTCAAAAAATTTGCAATTTTTTCCTCCTAGTCAGCCTTAACTACATACTACGCAGTGTCAAGCCTCAAGCTTCTGTCATGACACCTTGAGCTGTGCAATTACGCAATCCATTAGATTTTCCTCCCTCCAGAATTGCACATTGGAAAACTTCAAGCTTTATCCCTTGAACCCCTCAACTATGCAATCACACATCTTGTTCTCCTACCATAAATGCACTTTGGGAAACTCCAAGCCTCAAGGCTCAACCTTGAGCTCTTAAGCCCCTCAACTATGCAATCCCCAAGATCATTCTCTAAAAATTCTGCATTGGGTAACATCAAGGCTCAGGCCTCAATCTTGACCTTCTGAGTCCCTCAACTATGTAGTTCCTTGAGTTTATCCTTCCATATCTGTGCATTGGGAAACCTCACGCCTCAAGCCCTGGTCTTGAACACTTGAGTCCATCAACTGTGCAATCCTTTGACCCTACACATCCTAAAGTTCACATTATATAGTCTCAAGCCTTAGTCTTGGACCTTAACCTTTGGAACTCTAGAATCCCTAAGTTAGTCATTCAACTAGTCAGCAGTTCCATCCTTAACAATTCATACCATGAAACATGTTATATTAGGGTTTTTTCAAATGTAATATTTCCGTGAATGGTTTTTAGTTGCAGGTATTCTATCTCATCATGATAGGATGCTGATGGATGAGAAGGAGAGGGATACCATGCTAGAAGACACCTATGTAGTTAAAAATATCATATGATCATTAGGACAAAGGAAGAAGGAACACGAGATTATAATAGAAGACAAAATATTAATATCACATTGAAGACTCCTTATCTTCAGCTTAAGAAGAGGAGGAGGAAGAAGAACATGCATTATCCCTCAAGAAGACTAAAATCAACACCAATAAAAAGTGACTTAACATTGCAATGTCATCATTTATTTCATGTCATCAGTTTCATGACATGTCAGTCCATGATTCATTATTTCCCACATCATTTTTGGATTATGTAAATTCAATATTGGAGAAATGTAATGTAAGGTGGAATTGGAAGAGTTGCCCATGTAATACAAAAAGTTTTGTAGGTAGTCAAAAGGTCATTAATAATTTAAACAATCATGAGGGTAGTCTAAGAGTCACAAGGGAGTTGAATGGTCACCCAATTGGCTATATATACACCTTGATTTCTCAAGTAAAGTAATTTTCACCTTGGCTCCTTCTACCAGGTATTCTAGATGAAGATAGCTTTTTTTTGGAATAAGTGACTTCTCTAATGCTCCACTGGGCTAGTGGTGCTCATTGTATTGATGTATCTTGAAACTTTTACATAATTCAAAAGTTCACTGAGATAACATGCTTTCATGCATATGTCATGAATATTGTAAGCCTATCATTTAAATATTTATGATGTATGTCATTTTCATTTCTACTAAGGAAATTGAACTATTTTGGTGGCTTTGGTACTTATCTAATTGAAGGAAAGTTGTATTTACTTTAACAATCATTGCTTCGTTATTAACTATTTCATTTTTTAATCAATGATTCATTCATATGTATATGATTTTGTGCCTTTTGTAGATTAGTGTTATTACTTATCTTTAAAGTGCCCACCTTCCTCTCCCCTTTCTGTAAAATGACCTTGAGACTTTTTGGAGCTGAACATTTCAAAAGTACATGTGCATTACTATCTTGTGCTGAACTTTGTAGCCAAGGAAAATATATAATAATATATGGTAACTGAGCCAATATTCCAAATGGGGTTCCTATTCCAAACAGTGTGAGGTCTATTGGGATTTCACATCAGAGAGATCCCCCTTGATTGACGGATTTCCAGGATTGTCAACAAAATGGTGCTAGAAGGAGGGCCAGACGATAAGTTGTGGTCGTTGAGTTTGTTTTGAATCTCTTATCTTTAATGCCTCATTATAAAATCATACTCCTATGGTGTTTCTCTAATTCATCCTTGTGTCAAATTTCAATCCTCGATGAGCCTCTTTATCACTTGTCTCAATTGAAGTTTGATGGCGAATATGGAACATCTATGGTCAAGCACATTTCTGATTTTCTTAAAATTTGTGAATCTTAAGAAATTAATGATGAATATTTTACATGTGTACTTTTCTTCCTAACGTTTGAAGGTCATGATAATCAATGGTATCATACTTTACCATCTACTTCCTTCCATTCTTTTCTTCATTTCCTCCATGATCTTTATCAAGCATTTGATAGTTATGATTACCAAGACATTCTTAAAAGAATTAATCAGTTAAGAATGAAGCCTAATGAATGAGATGAAGATTTCTATGATCAATTTCTTCACCTTTTTTGTGAATTTCCTAAATAAAATATGCATTGGGATTTCTTGAAACTAAAGTTTGAGCATTTGGTTCATATATCTTTACACAATGAACCCAAACCACCTGATGTTTATCCTTCCCCAACTCTTGTAAGTCATGAGACACCCCTAATTCAAAGGAGGAACCTACTATTCCTTTTGTTCCTTGTCCTCCTCCTTTCCCAATTCCAATAAGGGTGTTTTCATACAATGATAATAAAGTTGGGAAATTTTCACATCAAATTCATAATCTGTTTTTCATCCTCCTTCCACTTTTCATGATTCATATTTAATGGAGGAAATCCCAAAATGGCTCATGAAGCCTATGGTGAAGACTAATATTTCCATTCCTCAAGATGTTATTAAAAATCATAAATTTAGTCTTGAATCTTTTTTTTTTTTTTTTTTGTCATCCTCTACCATCTACATGACATAACTCTTTGTACCATGATCTACTTGACCAATCTACTCCACTCGCTAGTTTTCTACACTCTCTTCATTTTCAAGTTCCTAGTTCAAATTGTGATCAAGGTAGTCACATTTTGTAGGTAGAGGAGAGGGATTGTGAAGATTCATTCAATATTTCTTCTCTTTTTCAAAATCCTTCTTGTGAAGGTGATGTTCCCTCATTCCTCACTGATATTGAATCTGGTAATCTTGGTAGTCAATCAAATGCGATTAGTTTTCATAATCAATCTCAAATATTGGGCAGCAATCATTCTGATGAGGATGAATTAGTTGATACATATGATGATGAATGCTCAAGTTCACCAACTAATATTTCAGTTTATAAAGAATATTCTATTTCAAAATATTTAGATCTTAAATCTGTTTCGATCAAGGAAAATTCGCTTATGAATACTTCTTCCTCTTCACCTCTATATCATTTCTTCTCTACTCTTTGGAATGCATCAAATTGTGATATAGACTCTCAATTCTCTTAAAATTTTTATATCATGAGTTGAATATTGAAATGTGATAGGATAGTGTAAATATGCATGATGAAAAAGAAAGCAATGAAATTATAGAGCATCCATTGCATCCCTTATCATATCCTATTTTGTATGGGGGAAGCTCTTTGAATAACTATGAACACGATTTTTCGTTGATTCATACATATTTAGATTTGTGATGAGAAGAGTATTATTACTTGAGTAATATATTTGTTGAATTTTAAAAATATCATCAAACTAGTTATGTAGATAGTTGTGATCTAGATAATTGTGATATTATTAACTTAATCAATAGTAGCTTTCCACATGCAATTTGCAATTTAACTCAATTTTTTTTTATAAATATTATTATCTATCCACTAGTACAAAATGGCTAATTAGTTTCTAAAAAAATGACTAACATTTGCATTTAAAGACTATTTTCGGTCGGTGACCAATAGTAGCTAATTTACAGTGTCTTATAACACGACCAAATTTTACTCATTTTTAGCTTAGTCATTAGTTGGTTGTCTCAATTTTATTATCTAGTAGTACATTTAGTCATACATTTGGTCCTTAATTTAGTCATTTATTTAGTCATTAATTTCCACAATTAATGACCAAATATACAACAAAATATATTATTAAATGATCACCCGAGAAAACAAATTAATGACTAAATACTTATGACCAAAATGTTGGTCATGTTATAATATATTGTAAATTAGCTACTAATAGCCATATATATGAAAATTTTAGTCATCATTTGAAACCAATTAATGGCCAATGAAATATGACTAAGTTTTGGTTGTGTTATAAGATACTATAAATTAGCTACTAATAGTCGTATATATGCAATATTTAGTCGTCATTTGTAATAAAAAATTTATCATTTGCAGTAGTCATTTTTCTTGTTTTGGTAGTTTCATATTCAATATATAAATGAATACTTTATTAGTTTATAGTCGTTTCATTTACTTTCATTAACAACCATTACCAACAACTACTTTAGTCGTATATTCTTTTTGTTTGTGATCATCATTAATCAACATAAACTACTAATTTAGTAGTTTTAGATTGATTTTATGCATTCATTGTTAATCAACATAAATTTAATTAGTATTATTTTGCAAGTAAATTAAAAAAATTAATGTCATAGAATGTACATGTTCATCTAATATGAAATGCAAAGTTGCAAATGTTAATTATAATACTAAATAATATCAAGTGTAACTATAAATAATTTCAACCCAGAAAATTATATTATATAAAATGTCAAGTATTACAATATGAGTTTCCAACTTAATATTGGTTTGAATAACTTTTTTAAATGAACTATTATTACATCACTTCAAAACATTATCATTGTGTTATCAAGCCATTGCATGTGAATTCACCAACTATGAAGATTTGACCATAAGTCTCTGTGTGTGACTTATGTGCGATATGGGCTCTGCAAGGACACTAGATCAGTTCTTATCTCTCTCTCTCTCTCTCTCACTCTCTCTCTCTCTCTTTAATTTTAATTTTGTCGCTCCAATGTTATTGTTCTTCTCTTTCTTCAATTCCTGGTTCTTACCGTCAATATTGAGCTCCTTTTCTGAAAAATAAAGAAGATACAATGCAGAGTATAAGACATGAAAGGTGATGAACACTGGAATATAAAATAAAGTATACTATAAAGGATTTATATGATATATACCTTAACATCAACAATATTGTCAATGTCATTTTCCCCATAAAAGAAAGAAACTTGAAGAAGTTTTCTTTAGTTGGGAAATATTGGTCATTATGTGGCCAGATGACCTGTATAAAAAAAGAAAATAAAAAATATCCATAGAAAATAACACCTTAGTAAATTTAGTATTCAACCTTCAAGGAATGTTAGGCAAAACCATGCAAACTAAGTTACATGCTAAAATTCTCAAGTTGTAGATTACATGCACAGTGTGGGAGTGAAAACAAAACTCCTAGAAAAAGCCAAAGCTAAGTCTAGAATAAAATAAAATGAAGTAAAAGGATACAATAATAGGATAACCTTGTATACATCTATATAACTGGATTATGTAGAAGGCTAAGTGAATAAGTCCAAGGTTGGAGATCATTGATGTCAAAAATGGCCAAGTCTGATGATCATTTCTTCAGATAAGAACTACTATTTGGGTTCATTGTCACATATGAATAAGCCAAATAGTCTATATCAAATTATTAATATCTTTTTATATTTATGGATCACTACAATGTAAGTGGATAAATTTCAAATACAATTCCCTTCCCATTGTGTTCCTAACCTGTGGTACAATATATTAGATGTGATTGAGAAAAAATTTCCAACATAAAAAATATGTAGAAATCATCAATAGTAATCCCCCAAATAGGATTATTTTGGAATGTACCTTTCATATTCCAATTGCTATATGATTCCTCAATGGAAAATCCATACTGAATTCCAACGCCAAACTTATAATTTAAGGGAACATTTGTGGCCATCTTCAATCACTCAATCTTAAAACATCAATGATCATTATAATGAAAGAATAAAATAAGAGTACTTTGATCTGTTTTTCATATTTACATGAAAATCACCAATAATTTTCACATGTTTACCATACTTGTAATTTCAAAGATATAACACAATGATTGATATTTTACAACAAATACTTGGTTCAATGAAAACATGAATTTAACATATTACAGTAATACAACCAATGTTTGATCCTCCATTAGTTCAAACTAGTTAGCACAAAAAGTTCAAGAAAGAGTAATAAGTAGAAATAACAAATTCGTCAATCAATAATCAATCAAAAAAGGATTAGCTTTTTTCTGAAGCTTCATAAGAAACTATGAATTATATTGATAATCCACTGCAACTAGTGGCCTTATTCAAAGAGCAATACTACTGGGAGTAATCATCTTCCAAATTCATTGCTCTATCCATAAAGCTTTTTTCTATCCTCAAAACAAAATTCGCATTCCATATTTTATGTTTTAGAAGATTCCTAAAGGCCTTGCCAAATGAAGCTGTGAATCTCATTGATTTGCATAAAAATCATCTTGTGTTGAAAAAATATAGTTTGACCATGTCAGATATAATTCAAGAAAGTAATAAATTATGTATAGTATTTATTAGAAGGTTTCATTTTAAAAGGAAAACTTACATATTTCGGATAGAGAAAAAAATTTAGTAGAGAAGGTCAATATTACAAAACAATAGAGTGGAATCTGATATAACATTGTAGGTATAACTAACAAAATCCTTATTGTAATATAGTTGATTGATTATTCTAAGTGAAGTCAATTATATACATACAAGTTGTCATTTTCAGATTTCTTTACCATATCTTTATTAGACGTGGAAGATAACTTGCATGTATCTCACAAAGCTGTTTTCGCAAGATTATATGTTGCATTATCATATTCCACACTTTCTTTTCCATGAACAATCACAACAGGTATTAGAGGAATTAGTTTCTACATCAACTGAGTTGTCAACTTTCATTTTCTCATTTTTTGTTTTCCTACATATGCATTATTTGAATTTTCCTTAGTGGAGTTTTAGATAAGAAAACAATAGGTCTGAAAAGAAAACATTCATCATGTTAAAAATGACTAATTATATGATGCCAACCCATATTTCTTTATTGTTGGAAGAAAACAAGTCAACTATGCTCAACTGACATCATTAAAGTTATCCAATACCAACCTGGTGGACTTATGAAGTTCTTCTACATGACCTTGTTCCTTTGTGTGGATAAATTTCTCTTTGTGTGTGGAAAGGGAAATTAACTTCTATGAGATTCATGACTTATACTTACCATCAGATTTTATCGTTTCCAACTGATTTTTTAGTATCTTGACAGATAATCCCTTTTTTTTCATTTTAATTCTGTATGATCTCATTGCCCCTAACATACACGACCTATGCATGAGGCTACTAGTACAAAGAATATAACACATACCGAACAATCTGAAAGGAATTAATGATTATAGATGTCTATGGATCATTTTTATAGCTTATAGGAGCAGTTGGTTGTTTCCTAGAGATCTTTGGGAAGTCCTTAAGAGAAGGACTGGTCAATGGTCCAAAGTTTGGCCCACTACTTTAATTTTTTTTATTTACAGGTAGCCATGATGAATGTTCTTAACCCTTATTTTTATTATGTAACAAGGTGTGAATTTGGATTAGTAATGCTTGTTAGTGGAGATAATTACTGATGATATTGTCCAACATTCAACACATTCACTCTATTCATTATATTTCCATTTTTTTTCTTTTATTCCATTGTGTATGCTCCCATCTGCATTGATAATACATAATTAAAAGATTTCCATGAATTCATTCTCCTGTAAATTCACATGTTCTAGGACCAAGGTGATTAATATGATATTGTTCGCAAGAAATATGAACAATATGTTCCAATAAACAAGCACAAATGTGTTCATAATCTAGCAATCCAACCAAAACAGGAAATAAGAAAAATGTCAAACATGGTTGAGAGAGATGGAGATGAATATATGAAAAAGTGATATTTATTTTTATCATAATTTAAATCACGTTGCAAAGATCTATCTTAACCTTAGACCTGTTAAGCACCAAGACAGACAAAATCCGTGCGAAACTTTCCTTAAGTTTTCACACTCTAAAAAATGTTTTCAGCTTGAATCTCAACACATGATAGATACACAGTTAATACAAATCTACACTGGTTTATATTTAATTGATAATACATCAACTTTATATGTTTATGATTTTTGGCATACTAGAGATGTAGATTATAGAATGCACCTCTCGATGCAATGTCAAATGTCAATATATCTAGTTGAAAAACTACAAAGAGAGGAAATTCTCTAATGGTTTCATTATAGGGCTAATATCATAGAAACTAGGGAAATAAAGAGCACAAAATAAACTAAAGATAGATAAATCCATTAAGGAAGTTTTTGGTAGGAGAAGTTGTTCATATCTTAAGCCATGTTCACTCTAGCCCAACCGTAAGACAAACAAGTGACTCGAAGGGATTTTAGAGACAATAGCCTAAAATAGTTTAAGAAACATTCAATAGAACTAAAGGTGACCAAACAAAAGAGTTAAATTTATGTCAAAACACAACAAAAGAATATAAGGTGGCCTTAATCAACCAATCTCATGTGCATCCCCTATTCTTCATAGACTATAACCAATGTAATATCCCATCCATGAATTCACATTACCAAAAATAGTCATGCATTTCAGTAGGCACCTTAACACCTATGGTCTACAATGTATTTCCTATTACTACATTCACCAAATTTGGTAGGGTCATTCATAAACCCACTCTACTTGGCAATGAAGTATTAGCTACCTGTTTAGGTAAATAGGCGATTAATTTGTCCACCAAGATTCGATTTTGAATGTGCTTTGCCCCACCCTAATGGCACAAATTTGAAAGGGATGGAACTGGGTGAAATTCGTAGGTGCAAGCTCTTAGTGGAATCAGTCGAAATAACTTCTCATGGTTCCCCCATAGATCTAGTAAAATTTAGTCATTTTTTGTAAAATAGTACATCACTGGCAACAAAATTTAGTCGTAGGGGTTATTTTTCCATGTTGATTAGTGGTAGACAATATTTTTTTGTCTCCAAGTAAAAAATGCAATAACTAGTTACAACACATAAACATCATAACTCAAGTGTAACATATATCCTACCATATATAAACTTTTACATGAAATAGGTAATTCACCTATTTGATTGTAGACAACGAATATGCACGTAGCATTGCAGCATTTGATGAGCATACATGTAGTGATATACACCAAGAGATGTTCAAAACTGCCACATCTAATTGTGTTATCCCAATGTATGCCCTCATAAATGATGTAGTGTTGTGTTTATTAATTACTATTAATTGTATCAATGTATCTATCATGACTATCCAATTTTAATCACTATTACTTTAAGCTAAATATTAGAATGAAACCTTCACTAATATACACTTCAATATATTAGCTTACAATGTATCATCCAATATACATTACAAGGATATAATGTCATTAATACATATCAAAATCCTCATGGAAATATATTTCACTTAATTTTAATTTTAATCTAGCTTGCAATTAAAATGATATCACAAATATAATAGGGAAACACAAAATGCACAAGTACCTCTAAGCAATATTAGTGCCTAAATGAGGGATAATATATTACAATTATAGAAAAAATTAAAAGTCATACCTTAAGTTGATGAGAAGACAAAGACATATATCTTATGTATTTGATTGTAGGGTAGGGGCTTATATGTCATGAAGGTCGTCCTATGCTAAATACTATTGTGCTACACTAAATATCAAAGCACCATATTCACTAATGTGCATTTTTAACAGAGAAATTTGCAATGTATCATTCAATATGAATTACAAGGAGATAATGGCACTCATGCAAAAAAAAATCCATATTAATTTTAATTTAAAAAATTATTGTGAAGAAGACATCACAAAGTCAACAAAACCCTCAAAATGTAATATATTACTTTACTTTTAATTAATTTTCTTACAAACACTAGAAACACAAGGAACCACAAAGTGGACAAGCACCCATGAGCAATTTTATTGCCTAAACAAAGAAATACACATTGTAATTTGAGACGTAAAGATTACAAGACCTACCAGACAAAGCTAATGTGAACACTAAGACTACAATGACATGAAGAACAATCCATGCAAATTAAAATCCCTTAAGTGACAAATGCCCATGTGGGATTTCTTGTATCACAATCAAAGCACATCTGCCATGAACAAAAATTACATCAGATAAGATGATATCTATATGAAATCATAAATACCTATATAGATATGCTCTTCAATTACCCAAATCACATTAAATTTTGTTGTGAAAGAGAAAAAAAGGTGCACCCACAACAAAATGTTTTTTTTCTCTGCCAAAAATATTTTGTTCCCACTAAAGAAATAAACTATCCATAAGGAATTTGAAGAGAAAAAACATCAGGAAATATGAATAGAACCTTCTTTTCAGGTTTGACTGAGAGCTTTCTAAATACAACATTATTGTACATAAAACCCTTGTACATAAAACCCTTGGTATCCATTGGTGAATGATGAAGGTATAAAGTGATTCCTGGAGTCCTCAAAGCGCAAAGATGAGAGTACTATGTCTTCAAGTAGAGCAATTTCTTCTTAATGCGAGTCCTCCTCAAGTATTTCTGACTCTTATATAACAATTTGTTTTGGTAGCTAAAAATGTAAAGTAGTTTTTCAAATTATTCCCGGTTTTAGGTATGACTTTATGAATAATATACCCTTCCTATGGTTCTTGCAGAATACTTTGTAATTCTAGGTTATATTTATGGATTTCCAAGAATTTAGGTTACATAGAGTTTTCCCGTGTAAAAATATAATTCAAACAACTTTACTAGGAATTTTTTTTTGCAAGATCTAGGTTAATTTTGGGAATTTCAATAATTTAGGTAACATAGGGTTTTAGAATTTCCCCTCTAAAAATATAATTCAAACAATTTTACTAGATTTTGTTTTGCAAGATCTAGGGCAATTCTGGGTTCTCCCCACAAGTTTTTGGCCATCCTAGTTGTGGCCTTGGTAGACAATTCCTTTTTTTTATTGGAAAACTAATTTAAATTTCTATATGCTTTATATTCGAATTTGATGGCTATGGTTGGATAGTCATAGAAAACTAATTTAAATTTCTATATGGTTTATATTCGAATTTGATGGCTATCGTTGGATAGTCATAGCTAGATGATGCCATTTTTTAATGGAAAACTAATTTAAGTTGTTATGTGGTTTATATTCAAATTTTATGGTTATGGTTGGATAGTCAATTCCCCCCCGTTAAATTTTTTTCATTAGTTTCCCTTTGAAGTCATCATTCCAAAGTGCTTTCATTACATAATTTGGAATTGTCTATGGAGCTCCCATTATAATGTTGGGACTAATTACTAAAGAAGTTAGAGATTAAATTTGATGGTAATTGTTTAATGTAGTACCTTTTTAATAATAGAAATGCCCAGTATAGAGTACATTTGTAGGTGTAATGTAAATATGCAAAATATCGACTTAGTTAAAAAATAGAAAAAAATAAAAGTGATATCTAGGATGACTATAAACATTTAAAGGTCGGGCTAATTAATAAAAAATATTCCAATAAATAAAATATAAAATTCAAATTTGTTATATTTTTTATTTTCTTATTAACTTGTGAATAGCCTTTCTACAATACCATGGACCAATATCATGGCTTATCAATACCACATGCCAAAAAACCATAACTTATTTCACAAGACAAATATTTTATAATAATATCATAAGATTCTTAACCGTGGATATTCACCCCCACATTACTATGGTAAAAACTAGGCTTTGTTTCAATACCATGGGCCAATACCATGGCTTCACAATACAACAAACAAAAAAAGAACATAAATTATTTCACTATCAAAATATTTTAAAACAATACGAAGTTATTATAACCATGGATATTCACCCCCACTTTACCATGGATATTATTAACTCGAAAATAGGTTGTTACAATAACATGAGCTAGTGCCATCTCTTATCAATACCACTTTCCAAAAAAACATAACTTATTTCACAATCAAAATATTTTATAACAATATGAAAATAAACTTGTGAATAGGCTTTGTTATAATAGCATGGGATTAATCCCAAGGCCTATCAATACCACATGCCAAAAAATCATGACTTATTTCACAACCGAAATATATTTTAACAATATGACAAGATTCTTAACCATAGATATTCACCTCCAATTTACCATGGATATTATTAACTTGTAAATAGGATTTTTTACAATATTTTGGGCCAATATCGTGGCTTATCAATGCCACATGCCCAAAAACCATAACATATTTCACAATAAAAATCATTTAATTTAATTTAATTTTATAACATTTTTTAAATTGAAGCTAAAAGGAAAAAAATAATATTACTTTTGGAGATAATCTAAACTCTTTTAATGGTCATCACTACTAAAAATATTTCCCATACAAATTATAAATAAGAATACTTTTAATTTTCTAGCATGTTTAAAATATTATTATAAAAATAATATAATATTGTTAGTAAGCACCAACATAGATAAGGGGAGAGGGGCAGGGAGGCAAGGGGAAGTGGGGGGAGATAGTGACAAATGGGGAGGGCAGAGAGAGAGAGAAGGGAGAGATGGAGAGAGGTTGAGGAGAGAGGAGAGGAGGGAGGAGAGAGATAGGGAGAAAAGGGCAAGAGAAAAAGAGGGGGACAATAGATGGAGGGAGAGAGAGAAGGGAAGAGAAAGGGAGAAGGTGATAAAGGTGGAGGGAGAGAGAGAGAGAGATTGCTAGGTCCCTATACTACTAGTGTAACTCCTTATTGTTATAGTACAACCACCTTATTATATTTTTGTGCCCATGTAGTCCCCATATTGTTATTATTTTGCCCCATGGAAGCCCACTATTGTTATTATTGTGTCCTTACATTATTATTGTTATGTTGGCTCTAATTATATTATAACCCCTTATACTCTTATATATAGAAAGGAGGTCTTGTCATTTGTATCATCCAAGAATTTTTCAATTGTGTAATGTAAAGGAGGTTTCCCCCTCTAAGAGGCTGAATTCTAAGGCGTTTATCTTTATTTTCTATCTTTATGTGAGTTAGTTTCATAACATTTGGTATAAGAGCTATGGATTCTAGGGGTTCGCTGCTCCAAACAGGTCACCATCGAATTTTCACTATAATGTTTTTCTACGAAGTTTCAAAAGCTAAAACGAACACCCATTTGATCTGAATGCGTTCTGAACCTCGGGTCCAAATTTCATACCTCTTCTCGCTATAGTTTCAAAGATATCATCTAAGGAAATTAGTGTTTTTACAAGCTCCATAATTTCATCTCAAATAGGACATCGTGGAATTTTCTCTATAAATTTTGTTATTTAAAGGTTCAGACTCTGACGTTAAAACCCATTTGAGCCAATAACATGGTGACGCTCGGGTCTAAATTTTAGATTTTGTTTAGCTCTATTTTTGGAGATATAGTCCAAGACCTTTAGGATTTCTGTAGGCTCCCAAATTACATCCCAAACAGGTGACCTTGGGAAAATCGTCATAGCATTCTCTCTGAGCATCAGATTGAAATTTCATCAGACATTACATAAAGAAGATGGAATTTAGTTTTCTATGTATCAGTTTCAGGTCCTAAGGTTGAAACAATGACACATGGCACTTCGTACAAGTTCACTTGACTGAACCAATCTATAATCAAGTCATCATGGGAGATTTGACATAACTCTTCCTTTCAGAATCTAATCTTGATCAAACTTGCAGTGTTAGGAAGAGGACTCATAGCGCTATTATAGGACTGAATTTAAGAACTTGGATATCTAAAATTACATAGTTACAGTCGTTTCAAGATCGAGCTCTTAAAATCAAGAAAAGGTGACATGAGGAAGTTTGATGGAAAGCATCCAGTAAATTGGATACTACAGATGGAACAATATTTTGATGTACATCTGGTGAAACTACTACAAAAGGTACGTATTGCATCTTCATATTTAGAACCAGATCAATTTTATGTTATAAAGGGCTTCATTCTCATAAACCTCTTGTTATGTGGTCAATTTTCATGGAGGAAATGATAACATATTATGAGTATACAAAGAGCAACACCTTCTTTAGCCAATTGATAAATCTCAAACAAAAGTGTTCAATGCCAGAGCACATTGAGGACTTTCAAAAATTCAATATAAGGGAAAACAATATTCCAAAGAAGTAGAGGATTGATGTCTCCAGAGGGAGTTTAAAGGATAACATTCAACATGAGGTTCGTCTTTTGGAACTTGCCTCATTGGAGAGGGCATTTAGGTTGGAAAGAAAACTGGAAAAAGAAATTATGGCAACAAGTAAGTCTACCCCTGACAATTATAAGATGGAAGTGTTGTTTCTCCTAGCCTTCCACAACCTACAAGGTTGACACCACAACAATTGGAAGAAAAAAGAGCAAAAGGGCTTTGTTACAATTGTGATAACAAATACATTAAAGGTTATAAGTGTGTTGAGAAGAAACTATTTTACATTGATTGTGAAGAGGAGGAATAAAAGAATGAAGAAACGTCAAAATAAGAGGATATTCACCAAGAACCAACCCTAGAGAAAGAAGAATTAATTCAACCATATCTTGTAAAGCATTGGCAAGAATTACCGCTCCTCAAACTCTCAAGATAGAAGGACATATCAAGAAGAAAAAGGTTCAAGAGGTGAAAGACCACATCGATAAAAAAGAAATGAATCCGACCATATCTTGTAATGTATTGGCCAGAATTACCACTCCTCAAACTATAAATATAGAAGAACATATCAAGAAGAGAAATTTTCAAGAAGTTAAATATTACATCGAGCATCAAGAAATGAATCTAACCATATCTTGTAATGCATTTGGAAGAAATTAACACTCCTGAAACTCTCAATATAGAAGGACATATCAAGAAGAAAAAGATTCAAGCTGTGAAAGATCACATCAAGCATCAACAACAAGTTCTCCAACTTTCAAAGGATAATGCCCCTTTTGTGAAGAACCAAATGAAACAACAAGAAAATGAACATCATAGGGAAATAAGTTTTCATGTAGACGAATGGGTATTTTTACGGATACATCTCAAGCAAGCTATTTATGAGAAGGAAATGTTGGCAATAATACATGAACTTAAGAAATGGCGACCTTATCTAATGGGAAGACACTGCAAGTTAAAAATGGATCATGATAGTCTTAAATGCTTTTTGGAACAAGATTATATTTAGAAGAACAGAAAACGTTCGTCACAAATATGTTGGGTTATGACATTGAAATCATCTACAAAAAAGGGAAGAAAAATGTTGTTGTAGATGCACTCTCAAGCAAGGATGAAGATGTGGAAGAATTTTTTTGTGTTATTTCTATTATCTAGCAAGATTGGATAAACAAAGAAAGGGATGAATGGAAGAAGGACGAAAAAGTGTGGACGCTCATTCAAAAGTTGCAGAAGATCCCATTTCAAACAATATTGCTAGAACTTGACGAGGACGGAAAAATCATATTGGAACTTGGAACACTCACAGAAACAAGAACCTGATTGCTACGAAACCGATCAATTTCAAATTATACCATCAAGTGGAAGAACTTACCCAGTGAAGATTTCACATGGGAGGACAAGAATTTTATACAGAACAATAAAGAACTACTCAAGCATTGAGGACAACAGTATTTGAAGGAGAGGGGCATGTTAGGTCCTTATATTACTAGTGTAACCCCTTATTGTTATTAGTGCAACCCCCTTATTATATTGTTTTGTCCTTATTATATTGTTTTGCCCATGTAGTCCCCATATTGTTATTATTGTGCCCTTACATTATTATTCTTATGTCGCCTCTGATTATATTATGACCCCTTAGACTGATATATATAGGAAGGAGGTCTTGTCATTTATATCATCCAAGAATTTTTCAATTGTGTAATGTAAAGGAGGTTTCCCTCTTGAAGAGGCTGAATTGTAAGGCATTTATCTTTCTTTTCCATCTTTTTGTGAGCTAGTTTCATACAAAGATGGGGGGATATATAAGTGGAGGTCGAAGAGAAATGGGGAGAGAGGAATGAAGAGAGAGAAGGAGAGGGAGATGGATTTGGAGGGGGAGAGATAAAGGGAATAAATAAGAAATACATCAGTGGAGAAAGAAGGAGAGAGAGGAGAGTGGGAGGGAAGAGAGAGAGAGAGGCAGAGAGGAAGAGGGAGGGGGGGATAGATAGATAGATATTGAGAGAGTGTGTGCATGTTTGGGGGTGAAATGAAGATAGTGAACAAGAAAGAGACACATAAATAAAAAAATAGATATTATATAGTAGTATATAACTTGCCTAGATCCATCTTAACCTTAGATCTATCAAGCACTTATAGGGATCAAATGTCTCTAAGTGAAGACTTTTCCTCCAGTTTTTCACTGAAAAAGGAGGTTTTCACCTCTAGAAGTTGGATCACTCTCAGCGCTTGATAAATCAAGGGTTAATATGGATCTAGGCTAGTTATATGTATTTGAATTTTTTATGAGGAAAATCATACTTGGATATTTTGTATAATTTTAGCATAATTACATGTATTTGATGTATGGATTTCTATAAATTATAAATATATATTTTTCATGAAATTTATTTTTTCACATCAATACCAAAGCATGGAGTGTTTAACATATGTTTTAAGGGGAAGCACAATGTTCTTGTAGGATTCAAGGTAATTTCTTGAAACTTCAACAAAATTTCATACGGCGTAGACAACATTGTTCCTACCAAGTTTCAAACCCCATATTCACATTCAACAAGTTGTGTGCATACCTAGGGGTTCACATGCCTATTAAGAGGAATCCCAACCATCACAAAGCCATCATGGAAGCCCAACATTGACATATGGTACCAAGAAGACAAATAATGATCATCATTGTTATGAAATCAAATAATATTTAGCAACTAGGAAAAGATTCTTGTATTTGCATGTATTCCGATGTAAATTATGTCTAATGACTTAGGTGGTGGGAAACACCATAATTTTTTTCCAATAAGAAAAAGACATCAATTTTGTATTAATATTAATGCAAAGATGTAATTTACATCATCTAACTTATATGTTCAACATCTAATATTCAGGCAATATTAAAATCCTCATAGGATTAAAAATAATTTCAAAAGAGTCTAGTACTGCTATGTTCATAATGTATGTTCAAACTAGATAAATAACATGGTATCCAAGTTAAAAACCGGTACCCTAATTTTAGTGGATATGACCCTAATAATAAAAAAATTAGATATGCATGAAAGGTTAAGTTTTCAACTAAATGAAATGTGACCTCTACTAATTACTCAACACTTTTCCTTTTTAGTATTCTTCATAATATATTTGACCCAGCTATAAGCCCACTCCCATTTTGGATTATCTATTAATATTTTAATGTAATTCCCTGTAAATGTGATCAAAGGGTATAACACTGAAGGTTCTAATAAGCTCCATAACTCTAATAGTCCATTGATGTAGTAAATAAGTGTTTAAGGAAGTATAACCTTTCACCCAATCTATAAGAACTTTTGAATCCTCTATCACTTATAAGTTTATATTTCCAAAATGACATAATTAAAATGACTAACATAAATGAATTATTTGTACTATTGTATTGCTTGTTAAGTAGTCATATTTATGTTACTACACTAAATTAGTCATTCACATTAGTCATTTTTAGTTGTATTACTTCATAGCTCTTCATATATTTTAGGTTGGGACTAAATTTATTGTTTATTCTAGTCAGTTTTTGTTAATCAATTAATATTACTCATTTTTGGTAGTATTTCACTTGGAAAACCTATGGTGACTAACATTTTCAGTCACCCAATCACTAATTTCATAATTTTCTACTAGTGATCTTTTCAAAGTTTTGGAACTTGTCAGCAAGTCGATGCACTTCAATTCTCATTGATGGTTATGTCAGGTCCTCGTGATCTTGGTAAAATTCTCATGCAATTCTTTCATTCATATTCTTTCACTAGATATAAATTTGTTCTTGTTGGATTTTTGGATTCCTCGTTACAATTTTCCTATTTCTCAAGATTGGTTTTCTTATCACACTATTGTAGTGAATTCATCCTTCATGAAAATATATTAAATCAAATTTGGGTTTTGAGTGTATAAATTCTGTAAATGCACATAATTATGAAGGAGATCAATTTCAAGATTTCCTTCGGCCAAATAATTCATATCTATTGAGTGTTGTGGAGAATAACCATCTCCTAGTTTTTCTTGTGAATGTCTTCATGACACTAGAAATATTCTTGAGTGTCAGTGGGAGCTTGAAATATTTCTTGAATTAGGTTCCTCTTTTTCATCCATTACATCATGATTGGTTTCGTATGTTTGTTATACTATCATTCCTTTTCAATTATTTTGATGATTGTGATGATTGTACAACTTGTCACTAATTACAAGAAAATGGTTTTTCAGATTTGACATGTGAGGAAGTTTATTCTATTATTCAGAGAATTTGTAGATATGTTCATTTTTATTTATCTTTGCTAACTACAAATAAGGAATTTGATATTTTAATCAATCCATATGATCATGATTCTAGTTCTGATGGCTCTCATTCAGCTATCCATTTTCTCATAAGCACATCAAATGATAATTTTGTTACATCCTTTTATTGTTATGGTTTAGAATCTTGTTAGTATGGTATTTGTCAAGCAGTTGAGGAAATTTAGCCTTCTATAATGATTATGTCAGGTCCCTACTATTGTGGTATGCCTGTTGAATATCATCAGATCCCTTTTCCCTCATAAGATTCTCATCTTGACCCTACACATTTAATTGAAAATTCATCTTTTCAAATATTTCAGGCTTATCGAGAGGACTATTTTGAATATTACGATCTAACCGTTGAACGGTTGGAGAAATCCTACTTGGAAAGATCTGTCACAGATAATAAGTTTTTATCTTTCCTCGCACTTGACAAGAAGTACAGTGCACATGAAGATGCATTTGCAAGAATTTTTCAAGGTTTCTTGAATTGTGGTTTTCATCAAAACGGTAAGTATGAATTGGTTATAAGTATTGATTATGACACATTTTTCTAGTGACAAGCGACACCTTCAATTTTTTGTGCAATTTATTCAAGATCTTATATTTTCTCTTGCACATCACATTATATCATCTTTAATTGATCTTATCTTAGTGATTGTCTGTCGGGAACAACTACGATGGCTTCATTAGAAATTTCATTATACATAACCTCAACCTTGTAACTCATTACATTAGGAGTAGTTTTATATTCATGTTAGTTTCCTTTGAACGTTCATACTACACTCCTTTTCCATAGTTTCTCTTGTGTTTTGTAAATTTTTTCTTGGATCCTCTTTTCAGTCAACCTCCTTTTGTTTGTTTCCTCATTGTGTTTTGTCTTTTATGCTTCGTTTAATGATACTTTTGCATGGTGTCATGGGTGGGCTAGAAAGACATTGTGGAAAAATACAAAAGGACTTTGTGACACTACAACATTTGGCTAGTTCTCCACCCTTCTTCCTTGTCTTGGTTATTATTTCTGGTCGATGATGTTCTGACGTAAAATATGATCCTTGCATAAGGAAATCTTTGTGTCAAACCATGATCTTCATATCTATTCTAGAAACCTCATCGCTACACTTGGGTCTTTATGTTTTAGTGTTTTCAAGATCATCCAATAAAGTAGAGAAGGACAAGGGAAAAATTTAAATGAGAAAATCAATATAATAGGTCTTACATTTACTTCTCTGAAGAGACAACCTCTTCTACTCTTAATAATTTGGGATCCCTCTTCTTCCCATGCACAATTATATATGAAATAAATAAATAATGTGAAGGAAGAGAAAGGCTTCCTGCATAAAGAGGTGAAGCAACCAATTTTGTCAAGGCACTGTCTAGGCCTTCTAGAAATAGAGCAATTTTTATGCCCCTGAAGTGATTCTGTCTGGGTACTATCCAAGACTGTTGGTAGTGGAGTAGCACCAAATATGAAAAAACTATACTCTGAAAATCTAAAACTCGCAACTTTATTACGCTTTCCTGATTCAAAACATTGTGTGATCATTGGTCTTGTGCTTGTGTTTAGCTAAGTAAAGGAATGAATGGGACTATGTTCATGCACAAGGTAATTGGGGAAGCCATTGTACTCTAAATGATGAATCAATACTCCCGAGAGAACTAGACCCTACATGAAGTAATTTACCAAGGCAGAGAAGCTGGAGTTCTACCAGTGTGTGACCAAGCGTTGGCATTACGATAAAAACCCTCTAAAATTTCTCATATACTTTAATTTGCGAGCCTACTATGGATCTTGTGATTAGTCATTCCACAATCACTTCTTGGTTGGTTGATACTCTATTAAGTCTTTGAGCTCCTTACTTGGATTGTAAGCGCTGAAGTCATCTTCTCACACACGATCAGATCATAATGAATTCATGAGTCAATTCCTTCATGCATTCTTGGACATAGCTAGAATAGTCCACCAAGACAAGTGCCTATGAAATGTTCAATTCATGTTGATAATCTATTCACATTTTGATTGACAAGTTGTCCCTTTTGGTTTCATTTGTACATCTATTTTTGTGAGTTTTTCAAACTGTCGCTTTTGTCCACTTTTGATTTAAAAAAATTCATTTCCATTTTTTTGACAGTCTCTTTTCCTTTATTTCACTTTAATAAGAGTAATTTTCATGTCGTATTCACTCTGGCATGTGTTTCCTTCATTGTCGTCTGCATATCACAATTGTCGTTTGCAATTTTCCCTTCATATAGAAAATTTCGTCTTTCGGCATGGAAAGTGACGCTTATCATGTAAAGTGGAGCTTTGGATTGATTCAAAGGGTAAATTTTGTGTTTATGAGTCCCTCTCATCGTGTATACATGTTTTACACTCATTCCCAGAGTTTTATGCACTTTTTCATAAGTGTCGTCACTATTGTCACAGTGTACCTTTACTGTTGCACTTGCAGAAAGCCATCACAATGTCCTTCTATTGGGGGAAGTATGTTGTTCATATATATGAATGATCAATGTTTTCTATTATACTATTCTAAGTGTGTTATCATTCTTAGGTTTTTTCCTTGTTCAAATTGGTCTCACTGATTCCACACTTAGCCTTAGGAAAATTTCACCAGGCTTACTAAACTATGCATTGCATAGTAACAGTTCCCAACCTTGGCCCTTGAGCTAGAGAACTGCGTAATTTCTACCTCCTAGTAAGCCTTAACTACAAACTACACGTTGTGAAGCCCTAAGCTTCCAGCCTGACACCTTGAGATGAGTAATTGCATAACCTATTAGACTATCCTCCCTCGACAATTTCAAATTAAGAAACTTAAATCATTAATCCTAAGCTATTGAACCCCTCAACTACACAATATCTGAGCTTGTTCTCCTTTCAGAACTTCTCATTGGGAAAATTTCAGACTCAAGCATAAACCTTGAGCTCTTGATCCCCTCAACTGCAAAATCAACTAGTTTGGCCTCTCAAAACTGTGCATTGGGAAACCTCAAGACTCAAGCCTCAAGATTGAACTCCTAAGTCCATCACCTACTTATTTTCTTTAGTATTTCCTTCAAGAACTGCACATTGGGAAGCCTCATGCCCTAAGCCTCAGCCTTGAGCTCTTAATCCCCTCAACTGTGCAATCCTTTGACCCTGTCTAGCTAAAACTACACATTTCACAATCTCAAGCCTTAGTCCTAGACCTTGAAATTTTGAACTACATAATCCCTAAGTTAGTCACTGTATGAGTCACCATTTCCATCCCTAATAAGTGATTTCATGAAACATGCTAGATTAGAGTTTTTTCGGACTGATGTCATCTTATCATCAACAGTTTTCAGTTGCAGGTATTCTATCTCATTATGATAGGATGATGATGATGGATAAAAAGGAGAGGTAGACCATGCTAGAAGACACCTATGGATCTAAAAAGATGAGATGATCATCATGCAAGATGATGCAGGAACTCAAGATTATAATAAAAGACAAAATATCAAGGTCACATTAAAGACTTCTTATGTTCAAGTCATGAGGAGGAGGAAGAAGAAGAACATTAACTATCTCTCAAGACAACTAAAGACAATAACAACAAAAAGTGACTTGACATTTCCATGTTATCAGTTCAAGTCATGTTAGGCCATGAATCATTATCTACCACATCATTTTTGGATTATGTAAGTTCAATATTGGATAAATGTAATGTCAAGTGGAAGTCGAAGAGTCATCCATGTAATACAGAAAGTCATGTAAGAAGTTGAAAGGTCATTAAGAAGTCAAACAATCATGAGGGTAGTCGAAGAGTCACAAGGGAGATGAATGGTGACCCAATTTGTTATATATACATGCTCATTACTTAAGTAAATGAATTTTCACCTTGTCTTCTCCTACCAAGCATTCGAGAGGAAGATAGTTGTTCTAGAGGAGCAAATGACTGCTCTAATACCCCTCTACTGGGGCAAGTTGTGTTAATTGTCTTGATGTATCTTGAAACTTTTACTTAATTCAGTGGCTCGTTGTGCGAGCATGCATTCATGCATATATCATGAATATTGTAAGAATATCCTTTAAGTTCTTGTGGTGTATGTTTTTTTCATTTGTACTAAGGAAATTGACCTATTTCTATGGCTTTGGTACTAATCTTGTTGAAGGCATGTTGTAGTTTCTTTGACAATCGTTGCTTCCTTGTGAACTATTTTGCTGGTTGATCAATGAGCCATTCATATGTACATGTTTATTTACCTTCTTTTCCATATTATTATTATTAATTACCTTTCAAGGGTCCACCTTCCTCTCCCCTTTTGGTAAAAGGACCTTGATGCTTTCCACAACTGAACATTTCACAAGGTATACTCACTTGTTGATATGAAAGTACCTGTGCATTACTCTGTTGTGTTGAATTTTGTAGCCAAGGAAAATATATAATAATATATGGAAACCAGGCCAGAATTCCATGTGGGGCTCCTATTCCAAATGGTGCGAGGTCTAAGTGGGACTTCAAATTGGGGAAATCCCCCTTGATTGATGGATTTCCAGCACTGTCAACAGATCTGTATATCTCAAATCCTCTATGTTATGTTCTGATAATCCTTCTCCAACCACTATGTTTCATTTCCTCTTTCAAGTATAATCTCTTCAAGTATCTCTAATATTGCACTTCACTCATTCTTAAAGTTATTCTTCATAAATAATCCTCCCCTACTATTTCTTTGGCTCTTAGTTATGGATTTCTTATTCTTTAAGAAAAAATTCTTCATCCTTCTTACTAAATGAAATATTTTCTCTAAGATCTCTATCACTAAATCTTTGTTGTCACTCTAGATTTTCTAAACACTCATTACTACAAAACTCCTCCAACACAACATTTGTCAGGTTATCCCAAGAGTGTGTTGCTATTTCTCTCATACCACTTGATGTGACTTTGATGTTTTCCCTCATTCATTGTTCCACAATTTTCTTGATTCCTACTTGGCCTCCAAATAATATCCTACTTGTGAATCAACATTTCAAGCCCAATACCTACACATATGCTCATCCTCCTAATATGCCTTACAATTTCAGGGCTCCATCTCTTCTATCCATAATATATATTCTCAACCTCCTTGTACTACAACTCATCCAAGTCTCGATAGGGTTTTAACTCCTAGACCAACCCCTAAAGCTTTTTCTAATTTCTGATTCCTAGTGTTAAATCTTACGCCAACTATCTTCTCTTTTGAGATGGTAATTGGGTGGTGTCGGTATGGCCTAGTATTAGCATGTTCATATTAGCTCCATTCTATAATAATGTGATTCCATAATTTCTCTCAATAGACTCAGTTTGATCTTGAATACAAGACCATATTTTTGGTGGGTCCAACCTCCCCCTTCAACATTCCTAGAAGTCAAAACTTACTCAAGCCTAACCATATTTGAGGTTTGAGCTAAATCGAGAAGATTCAACCCATTTCCACTATATGATTACAATCACTGAATTCATTAGTTCGTGAATTTTACCCCATCAACAAAAACAAATATTACACATCCACTGTGATGGTTAGAGGTCTGTTAGGAGGGACCATTTTTTTCTATCAAATCTTGAATACACAAATTATACAATTGTGTCTTCACAACCCAGATCATTCGATAGCATTGATGTTTTTACTTCTCACCTATCGAGGGTGTTTAATGGTTTTCCAGGATTCAAACCCTCAACTAGTCAATCCTTCGACATGATCATTGAAACAACAAAAGGTTGATACAGAATGAAATGTTTAGATTCACCTATAATGGAAAAACCTCATCCTTAATCATCCTTTAAGCTCTTTTTATATAGTTCTCATAATTCACACTTGACTATTTAAGGGATGAGGGTTCCTTGCTCAAGTTAGCTTTACCATATGTTAGAGTGGGATGTAGAACTAAGAACAAACCAACTAATAAACAAATTCAATATTGGTGATACTACCAATTTGTTGAAGCATCAATCTATATATTGATAGAGAAAAGTAATCATATGAGAGATAGCTAAAATGTCTTAATGCAGTCTATTTTCATAAAAATATAACTATGAATAACTTACATAGATTATTGTAGCCTTTAAATCCCCTTCCTTGAGTTGGCTCCTAAGCCTTTTTTGCTCTCCTCCAGAGAGACTTATCTCTCAACTATAAAAAATCCTAGATCTCTGGCGGATCCCTCTATCATCATTCTACTACCTACGAATGAGAACTAGACACTGAGTCCTTACTATACATAATGCTTACAAGGGTAAAAATATCCTAACAAAACTACCAATAGGTACGTCTGTCCAGACGCTCAAAATTTCCTAACATCTCAGGCTTGTACTTGGCATTACTACAAAGGCCCATTTAACCAATAAACCAGTTGAGTAAATCAAACTAACCACACAAATTCCAAAAGATTCTAGAGACCTACAGTGACATCACCTTACATAATTTTATACATACTTAGGGAAATATTTTTTTCCTTTGGAGGTTTTTTGACCCCCTCTAGGCCTATAAAATTTTTTGGGTGGATGGAGTTAATGCTCCTGCATCACTTTACAACAATCCAAATCTTGCACCTTACATTAATCCAATATTTCCATGCAATATTGATATTTTTCTATTTAGTTGGAATTTACCAATATTGTGGTATAATGTCATGCATAATAAAATAGTGATCAATATAACTCATGATAAAATCTTGGTTACTGCACCTTTTTGTATCTATCCACTTGATGGAAATTTGAAAGAAAAGATATTAACTTTTTCCACTCGTGCAAATTTTCAATATGACAAACTAAAACAAAATGCTTGTATCAATTTAAAAAAAAAAACTTATTATATATATATATATATATAATTTATAATGTAACATATATAAATATATTTATTATAATTTTAATTAAAATATATTATAAAAAATATTTTATTACTAAACTTTTAATGATTTAAATTATATTAAATTTTCCCTGATCTATTGTTTGAGCTTAGATTGGACTCGTTTGTACCTTGCCATGATTATTTCATGAAAATAAGGATGGAGGGAATCTTTTAAAAAACCCTCGCACATTTGTTCTTGATCACAGGGTGGAACCACGCATGCAAACAATTAATGTCTAAGGGGAAAGTTTAAGGGACACCATTATGTGAGGGTTTTATGAGGGTAGATATGAGATTATAACACATATTTCATTAAATATGGAGGTATTCAGTGGATCTAGAATTTAAAACTTTAACTAGATTAAGTTTTTTCAAAATGAGGAATTAGAAAGCCACTTAATTCACTAATTTTAATGTAGATATTCACCATTTTTGTGTAAAAATTATCATGATAAACTTTATAAAACAAATTTATATAAACTTGCTAAAAACAATCTTTCACATTTTAATCTTGGATTCCTTATATTATCTACTTTAATATTTTTATGGTTTATAGTAAAAAATAAGTTTGTTAAGGTTATTTTATGAAAATAATGATGCATATGTTACTATTATTAATCCATTTAATTATAATATGATATAGTAAATATCATGTATGTGTTAAGTCACGATTATTACTAAGGCAGTGTTGGCACAATTTAAAAGTCTATCACCTTTGCAACACTAGTTATATTATGGTTGAAGATTAAAAAACCCTCAAATATCATCGAGTTTATACTCGTATTAGAATTAAATTTCAAAATATTTGTGACACTACCAACCTTTTTTATTGTTTAGCTAATCAAAATTATGATGATATTGAAACACTTCTTTTAATGCTTTTTCAGCATAACAATAAAATTCGAAATAACTTTTAATAATATATTTTTATCTCCTTATTTACCATAGTTGGTCTTAGTGGATGATAATCATCATTATCACCATCATAATTACATATTATTGTAGAAAGTTTGCACAATTTTAGAGTTGAGGAGAAAATTAGATTTATGATCAAATTAAATGTTGAATGTGAATAGTAGTGTAATTTATTTTTATTTATTAGTTGTATGCTTATGTTAATAAAGAAGTTGATTGAGGCTCGCTTTATGAATAATAGATTAATATGCAAGATATATATTAAGTATAAAGTTATTTAATGACAAATGAAATTTTTAGTAATGTGTCCAATATATACCATTATTTAGAACTTTAACTAGATTATATTTTTTCGAAATGAGGAATTAGAAAGTCACTTACTTCACTAATTTTTATATAGATATTCACCATTTTTTGTGTAAAAATTATCATGATAAACTTTATAAAACAAATTTATATAAAATTGAAAATGAAAATATTTCACATATTAATCTTGGATTCCTTACATTATCTATTTTAATATTTTTATGGTTTATATTAAAAAGATAAGTTTGTTAAGGTTATTTTATGAAAATAATGATGTGTGCGTAACTATTAACCGATAATCCGATATAGTATAGTAAATATCATGTATATGTTAAGTTACGATTATGACTAAAACAATGTTGGCACAATTTAAAATTCAAAATAACTTTTAGTAATATCTTTTTACCTTCTTATATACCACATTTGGTCTTAGTGGATGATAATCATTATTATCACCATCATCATTACATACTATTGTAGGAAGTTTGCACCGTTTTAGAGTTAAGGAGAAAATTTTTTCTTAGGATGAAATTAAATGTTGAATATAATTTATTTTTATTTATTATTTCTACTTTTATGTAAGAATCGAAGTTGGTTGAGGCTTACTTAATGAATAATATATTTATATGCAATCTATATATTAACTATAAAGTTATTCAATGACAAATGATCATAGTAATGTGTCCAATATATACCATCATAAATCCATTTTAAGTGCAGATGTAGGGATCTAATTTCTTCAAGTGCAAACCCTATTAGAGTGAAAGATACAATGTGTTATTTTTAATTGTTGAAACTATATTTTTGAATGCTAAATAGAGTATATATACGAACAAATAGTAATTTTAACCATAAGAAACTTTTCTATTATATATATAGATATATATGAAGTTGAGATTGACATAAATTAGTTAACATAAATCTTTCAAATAGTTACTTTTGAAAAGTATGAGATTTAAACCTCTGATTCACACATTTTTTTTTACTTCTAATTACTTTACAAAATATTCTTTTTTATATTTTTCTATTTAGAACAGAATTTTTATTTTAAACGGGCACAGACACATAGACAAACTTACACATCCCCCCATATTGGGATGTAAAATGAGCCTCTCGTCTCAATTACTAATCATTTTAATGATCAAAATCAATCATGAATTAGAATAGTAACAAAGTAGTACAATTTGATTATTTTCAAATACAACAAGAAAGAGAGAAAAATGATTAAGATATTTATTACACATGTTTAGTTTTTATCCCTGTAATGTTTAAGGATACTATATTCAAAAGAACGTATTAACATTCATATAAAACTTAAATTCCTTACATTATTTCTATTACCATTAACATTTATATTTATGTATTAAATTTGACCGTGAATACTAGATTGTGTAAAAAAAACCTTACCTATAAAGTTATTTAACAATATATTAATATTGTTTTTCTTACTATTATTGACCATTTTAAATTGACACTAACTACTTTTCTAAGTGAGTACAAATTAATTAACTAGTATTTAATGTTGGCACCACTTCAAAATCTATAAGTAGAAATATTTTATAGTTCTAGTTGTGTTGTTCGAAGATCAAAATATTTTTTTTATAAATTAAAGTGCAACAAAATAGGGAATTTTATTATATCAATTATAATAAGGAAAATTAAGGAAAACTCACCTCAAACATTATATCAAACGTCTAACATTTATTCATTAAGTGTTTAAATGGTGTATATTAAATAGAATACTAATTAGCTACTCCACTGTTGTTTTAATATAACAAATTTAGAAGATGTTTTTAGGTGCATTATTGAATTTTACTATGCATATTTGATATGGTGAGAAGTCTTGCTGGTCAAACAAAGCTTTGAAAACTTAAATATTTTATGGCATTGTCATGTAATTTGTATAACACATGATTACATTGAAATATTAAATAATATAAAACTCCTTCAAAAAAAATATGAAGAGAGTATTTATACAAAAAATATGGGAAAGTGTGTCTGAATGTATATTAATAGATCCTCCAAAAAAAAAATTCATTTACGTATCATATAAACCTACTCTTAAGATATTCGCTCAAGTAGATCAAGAATGGCTTCTATACCATATTTATTTATCTTGGTCTTCTTGCAATGTTCTTCTTTGGCATCCATGCCCACATATGGTATTAATTGGAATAGAGCCAAGTTCTTTGTCATCAGGATTTGGTACCCAATATTGCTCTAAAAAATTTCCATTGTATTTCCCTGACATAGGCTTCCACCAGTCAACCTTTACATGAATTATCTCACTTTCATTATCCCTAAAGATATTTGAGATGGATTTTGTCATCCAAATCATCTCACTTTCATCCTCATTTCCTAATCTAACTAGCAACATCTTTGCTTTCTCAACATCAATCATCGAATTGAATTTTTCCTTTGGTTTGTTGCATTTGGGTCCAACATATATTGGTTCATCTATCGCATTATCAAAATCTCCATCCATAATACTTCAGATTACTTGGAGTGCATTACAATCAACATCAACAATGTGCCTTGTATTGGGCTAGAAATCCTTAGAAGATGAATAATTTCCATCTATTATTCTATGATCATTATAGATTCCATCTAATGTATCAAGAACTTTTTCCCAATACACCGCTTTATTTTTCCATTCCTCTGTAACAATTGGTGAATCCTCATTCCCAATAGTGTCTTTCCACATTTTTATGTATGATGTTATCCCTTCCTTTAGTTCTTTTAAATAGACATCATTCTGTTTGGAAGCTAAGAAAGATGGCTTCCCTATGGGAATTATAGGTCGACCTTCATCATCTATATTCCATAACTCAACTGGTTCTGACCACTCAGTATCGCTAATTGATTCTTTATACCTTAGTACTGCAACATCATTGAGTATAAGAAATTGGAAGTATTGAACATTAAGATGTCCAACTAGTGCATTTTTTCCCTCCTTAATGTATCCATTAAGGAAACTTTTGAAGTCATAGACCTTGTCAATAAGTGTAGGTGGAAACATTCTATTTTCTTCAATTATGCGATATGTATCCATCATTTCAAGTAAAGAATAAATATCTTTACTTTTTAGGTTGGAAGACATTCTTCCATAGGTTCCATCTATGTCTTCATGGGTGTGTCCCATAGGCAAGAACCCAACCTCAATAGTGATGAAGACACCAAGTGCAGTCAAAAGTGATAGAAACATGAAAAGATAGCGATTCTTATTATCTTGTTGCATTGTCCAACTGTAACAACAAATGTGGAGGAAGAGGTTTAAAATCAACATTTTCACTTTTTGAAATTCCATGAGATATAAAATCATCCTTGTACCCTTGACATTTTGGGTAAATAGAGGTGTCAAGTAATGCATTTGTAAGTGGCTTTCTTGAAATTCCACTTTCATAAAGTAGGTCACCATACATATCCATTTGTGGGTCTTCAAGGTCCCTTAAGCACTTTGCAAGCGATGTAATAGTAAATTGTGATCCCATATGTACAAATGGTAAGGAGAAATGACCAAAACCTCCCGCCTTATGCCCATGTGTAAGCATACTTGTCAATGACAAACCCAATTTTTTTCCTACAACAGATTTTGATTTGACACGTAGCCTTGGGATTGACGTCTTTGTTTTGTCCATTTTATCATTGATAATGCTCAAATACTCCTTTGGAAACCACTCTGACATAATTCTATGGACATAGTAGCAATATCTTCCACACATAACAATCTTGTTATGTTTCGTCAACCTACCTCGTGCCTTTTCTTCCAACTCTTTTGTAGTTGCTGACTTCATTTGTGCTTTCAACATAATACATTCACTACATTTAATGAAGTTGGTGTTCTTTGAAAATTCCACATCTCGAAACTTAGTATTCCAAATCTTGCTCATTGTTGGTTGTGATATTGATGGGTAATTGAGCTTTTGAAGAGCCTCATTGATCTCTTTTAACAAAGAATTTTGTGTATAAGTCGAAGGAAGCAGTATTAAAGGAGAAAATGGTCCATCTTCTTCAACTTGACGTGTTTCATTTAGTGAAAAATCTGAATTATCCATTACAATTTTGTGCAATATTTCTATAGCTGCCACTGTGTGAGCTCGTGCTTTGCATGTGTTGGTGTTACCATGAATAGCTTTGATATGTTCATGTTGGAAATAATGTTGGTAGTTAGAGAATGTGATTTGAGGAATTTTATGTATATTATACCATGCTTTCTTACAAATAATGTTCCCACTAAATCTCATGTCCTTTACATTTCTAGCAATAGGTGGTAGGCCATGGCCATGGCCATGTCTGCTTGACATCACTGTGTTTGACATGAGTGAATTCAAGACAAATTCTCTAATACCATTTGCATTTATTTGTCTTATACCCCTTCTATAACCTGCAATGGCCTTCCTATTGACATGTTGAAGACAATCCTTTCTACAACATACATCTGCTACCAAAAGTCGAATTTCTTTCTCTTCATCTATTTTTGTTTGACATTTTGCAGTTTTTTTTGTAGCCATAACTCGTTTAATCCTTTTATATGGCCTTGTTACATTCATATCAATTGAGTTTCTATATTTTTCATTACAAAGGTACCCATCCCATTTGTTTAAGGGATTTGCGTCCTCTATAACATCCCATATCACCATTTCTTTGGGTGGTTCCTTGAAATTTTCCTTGACCCTTAATATGACACCTTTGTTGTCCACCAGCTTATTTATTGGCCATCTAACCAAGCAATGTATAGACTTATCACCAATTCTGCATATCTCACAATTTCCATCTATCTCTTCTAGAAAAACACCAAAATCCATTTCACCTAGTGTTTCACCCTCAACAATTTCATCCTCGCGGACATGAACTAGCATTCCTTTGGCAATGCACATGCTTGTTCCCATGCATTCATGTGTAAGAGAAACCTTTTCACATATGAATTAACCCTATCTTGGGGAATATTTATGACATGATCATGACAGTGAGGCTCCAAATGTGATTCTGGCCAAATTTCATAAGATTCTAATGCACCCCCAAGTGTATGCTCAAACCCTGTTGGATGTGGTAGAGGAGAATTATGTTTTAACACCTTTTCAATTTTAACCACTACGCATCCTTTCTTTACCATATTTCCATGAACTTTATGCCCAAGCTATGTATTGAATATGGAGCCCTCACCCACCTTCACTCAATGTTGCAGAAGATTTACCTTGTCTCCAATAGAAAATGTAGAAGAAACATTTGTACCTATAAAAAAATGTAAATAATGTTAGTATTTACTCAAAAAAATAACATTTATTATAGGATCAATAATATATAACACATGCTTCAATATTTTGATTTACCTATGTGGTGTCTCAAATCCACAATCTTCCATGGATGTATGTCCCCTTCATTAACATCATCATCAATCAAATGTGGTTGAATGAGGTCAATTATCAAAATTGCAACATAACCAGCATTAACCCTTTTTCCAACATAATAAGTTCCAGACTCTGCAGATTCAACCCTTGCTAGCCCAATGACTTGATCATTAATAAGGAGATCAACATAGTCTGCTTTTGCCAAAATTATATTTCCCATTGTAGCTTGCATCAATTTTGTAACAACAATTACATTGTAGCTTGTAATTAAAAGAATGAACCGTGTAAAGTGTGACTTTATATTTCCCTAAAAACACACAACTTCCGAAAAAGTAATATAAATGTAAAAATAAAAATATTATGCTAGTCATGTTGTATGTAATGAAACATTGTTTCCTCAAATGAAAGCTAACAATCAATATCATTCCTTCTACTACAAACATAAGCATATTGCTAGAAGCAACATTACATGGTCAAATAGATCTAGCACAAACACAAACACATTGCTAATAACAATATTATAAGGCGAAGGAAATCCACCACATGCTAAATTTTCTTCTAACGTAAATAGAAGCATATTACTCACAAAAACATTTCAAAGTAAAAGAAATCTTACACATTCTAGAGTTTATTGTAGCACAAACGCAATCACATTGCCAAAAATAACATTGCAGTGTAGAAGATATCTAACATACGCTTGATTTACTTCTAGCACAAACAAAAGCACATTGGCAACAATAACATTGTAGGGGAAACAAAAGCCAACAAAATCCAACAACTTCTATCACAAACATAATCACATTTCCAATAACAATTTCGCAAGGTAAAATAAATTTAACGCATGCTAGCTTTACATGTAGCATAAATACAAGCATACTACCAATAACAACATTTTATGTCAGAAGAAATCTAGTGCATGCTATATTTCCCTCTAACAAAAAAAAAGCACATTACCAAGGTGAAAGAGATCTAACACGTGTTATATTTCCTTCTATAATAAACAACCAAATTGGAAACAACAACATTGCATAGCAAAAGAAATCTAACACAACTTCTAGCCCAAACACAAGCACAACATTTCCAATAACATTGCCAAAGTGATGGAAATCTAACACTTGCTAGATTTCCTTTTATCATAAACAACCAAATTGACAACAACACTATTGCAAAGCAAAAGAAATCTAGCATAGTTTCTAGCCCAAACACAAGCACATTTCCAATAAAAATATTGCAAGGTGAAAGAAATTTAACACATATTAGCTTTACATGTGGCACAAATACAATCATACTACCAACAGCAACATTGCATCCCAAAATAAATCTATTGTGTGTTATGTTTATTTTTAAAACAAATCAACAAAGTGTAATGGTGATTATTTGTTGTGAAGACCCATATGAAAAGTGGCGTAATGCTAATAAGACCAATGCAACTACTGTAGGATACCCACTCACCTTTCCCTTTATCCTACAAAAAAAATCCAAGGTGTGAAATCCTTTTTTTCCGAGTGTTTGCTTGTAAGAGGGAAAGTAATGAATAATTCTTCCTGCTAGAATATATTTATTTGGGGAAAAAAGGGTGAAAAACATGAAGCCTCATCACTTCAAAATTTATGTTTCCTTGGGGGGTGGTTGTTCCTCTAATGGTTGATTTCCCATACTAATTAATATTTCCTTTAGCTGACACATTTTTCCTTCCACTAGGTTGTCAACAGGGAGCTTATTATAAGAGAATATTCATCTATTTTGCTCCTTCCAAATTTCCCAAAGGATGAAACCTCGAATGAAATTTCAGGTAAGGTTCACCACCTCGTTTTTTGTATAATGCACCCGCCATTTCTTTATTGTTTCTTGTATTCTCTCTCGACTTTGGTTTCTTTATCTAAATATTGAGGCTAATTAGTCCCATAGTGCCTTCATGTAGTTACAGTTGTTGAGTAAATGATTAAGCCTCTCTTTTGTGTTTTCGGAGAGGAAACATGAAGAGGAACCTATAAATCCTCTCTTTATAAGTTTGTCCCGAGTTAGGACCTTCCGGTGTAAAATCAATGACATGAAAATTTTATTTTATGGCCAATGTGGCACCATCCATAGTTTTCTCCGTGATGGATCATTTGTACCAGTATATCCCTCACTAAGATAAGCTTTGACTTCCTTGAGATTGAACTCCACATCTTCTTTTTTCCCCCATTTAAGTTGGTCTTGCTCATTATTGAACATAATTCTTCCTTTTCTTAGTTCCTCTGTTAGATACTGAATGGCTAAGTCATTCTAGGTTGGCCATCGAAAGATATTAAAATTCCATCACCTCCATTTGTTATTTTCTAGTCCTTGATCCTAGAATTGGTGGAATTCTCTATACTCTCATATTTCTGTGCTTAGTTTGAAGGGATGCTATTCGTCCCTGCAAAACTTAGCTTGTTTCTACCATGCATCATCCCAAAATAGGGCCTCCTTTCCATTTCTGATTTGCCAGAATAGTGTTTTGGCATGATACCTCTTTTATTCCATGCTAAATTCCAAATTGCCAACCCCTGAATTAAACTTGATAACCAGACTAACCTTTTTTGTATGGAAATTAGGTGCATATTTTGATTTCCAAAGCCTTTCCCAAGGTGATGAACCCCCTTTTAACCATATCCACCATAATTTTGCTCCATTTTCTTTGTTGGTTACCTCTGGATCTTGAAGACCTAGCCCACCTTCATCTTTTTGTTTGCACTATATTTAAGGCCACTAGTGCCCATTTTCGTTTCACCTCTACCCCTCGACAAAAGAAGTTCCTTTGGATGTCCCAGATCTTTTGTAGTACTCCTTTGGGAGAAGGGAGGATAGGTAACATATACCTTGGAATAGCTCATAGCACTGTGTTTGTTAGAATCAGATGACCAACCAGGTTTAGGGCTTTGACATTCCATTGTTTCACCCTATCCTCAAGGTTTGATACAATTTTTTCCTAACTAGAGTTCTTCTAGGCTTGCACCATTGGAGGGACCTCAAGGTACTTTGGTGGGAGGGATTTAAACATATATGCCTTGGTTTTTTACCTCTTCATGGTGTAAAATATTCTGAAAATTGCTTTTAGATACTCTTTCGGAGATATTAATTACATGGCAGTAATCCATTTGAATATATTTTGCAAAATATTAAGCATCATATTTTTCTTAAACAGAATATATTGTGGGAACTTTCTCTACGATCTGCTGATCTCCGTACCTGAGAATCTCCACCCAATGTTGAATTGAGAAATCAATCAAAGGTAGCACCTCCACAAGAAACAACGATGTGCAAGTTAGCCAAATATCTCTATGGTATAAAACAGACTCCCAGAGCCTGGTACATAAAAATTGATGAGCATTTTGCACAGCACGGCTGAAAGAGAAGCCCTTATGATCCTAACCTCTGTAGGAATTTACAAGGTAAGTTCCTCAGACAGAACACCAAAAGGACACCGCTCACAAACATATCACAGATCAATACACCAGTATTTTGACGTGGTTAAAACCCTCAGAGAGGGAAACAGTCCACGGCCTGTGCCAACGTGGCTGCTACAGGCAATTTATTAATAAAAGAATGAAAATTTACATAAGCTTCTCTCATGCACGGTGAACCTACAAATGACCCTCCATGCGCTTTAAATAGAATTCATGGC
>APFE030980706.1:102338-137085 GCA_000404065.3 Pinus taeda
ATCCTAACCTCTACTACAAAGATCAAGGGGGGATATTGTGATCATCGTTGTGTATGTCGATGACTTAGTAATCACAGGTAGTTATGAGAAGTCAATTTTGGCAGGATTTGAAAAGGTCCTTTGACATGACCGATCTTGGTCTATTGCATTACTGTCTTGGTTTGGAGGTGTGACAGACACATCACCGGATATTTGTATATAAAAGAAAATATACCAAGACACTTATTGATAAATCCCATATGAATGGTTGTAATCCCATGCAAACTCAGATGGAACCAGACCTAGTAGGAACTGCACCTCTTATCATTCAAGTGACATGTAAGTTACAATGTGGAACACAAATAAGTAAAGTAACATGGAACTGGCACTTGCCCCCATTAATCCAACTCATTCAAAAACATCTGGAGGTGTTGAAAACCATGGAATTCACCTTAGTTCAGTGGTTTTCGAATGTGTTGCTGGATAGGGTGGAAAATAAAGGGGTAGATAATGTCCATTTGCTCACCGACGTGATGTGCAAGTTTTCAGAGGGCTAGCTAAAGGAGGAAAGCCAAAGGTTGGCGGAGAGAGATCACTCCACGCCATTAAGGCAAGTTGATAGAGAAGGGGTGGGCCTAAATCAGGACAGTGATCTACCAATTCATATGAACAAATCATCCTTCATTATGGACATACTTAGGAAACGAGAAGGGGTATGTGTCTGCAATACAAGGATAGAGTGATGGTTAACATGGGAAGGAGAGGATTTCCCCCATAATAGATTGTTAGTGTGATCGTCTCATTAATAGGAGATGTGGCAAGAGGAGTGGGAAGGTATGAAATCAAGAGGGGAAACATAGAAGAGCAAGGTTAGGGTGATTATGATTTCGAACAAACCACTCGCAGGGGAAAATGAGAGGAAGGACATCCACAACTACACACGAATGAACAACAACATCGTTAGCAGGTCAAAGTTACTGAAAATGGAGAGGGAAAGTACTCAAATATTGGCAAGGCAAGTCTCATCTGGGGTGTCATCTTTAAATCATAGCTAGGGAGAAGGCTTCATCGACATAAGGCAAAACACTGAAAGGTGGTGTAATTGTGAGTTGGTGATAGTAATTTCTATGAGGGAAATTCAGTTATCAGGGAGTGTAATGAGTAAGATCTAGAGTGATGCTAGTAGTCCAAGAGGTAGTTCCCGAGTGGATGCTCAAGGATTTGATTCTTGCAAATAGACATGCATGGAGGAAGCAGCGGAGGTTGTTGCTAAACAGTCACACAAAAGGGAAGGATATAGTGGAAATCTGGGAGAGTGAGGTTCAAAGACATTGTAGGGCTATATTTGATGGTAGAATAGAGGAGGAAGGATATTGGATCATCAACACAGGGAAATCCAAAACATAGATGACTGTGTACCCAAATACCTTGGAGACCGCTTGGCATGTCAAGGATCTAGTGGAAAAGCTGCAAGCAGAGGTAGAAGAGTAGAGGAAAAAGAGACAACCCGAGACAGAAATCGAGTTAAAATATATAGACCAATGCCTAAAAGGAATTGAAGAGGCTCACAAGGGTTTGGTTAACATAGAGAAACTGCATGTTGGCAGAATTGGGGATCTTAACAAAATTTTCTCAATCTATCTAAATTATATCGATAATGTGGATATATCGATGGGTGTAGAGATAGGAAATTTGCCCCACTTGAGGAAGTACCAAGTTCGAGAGACTTGCACTGCGGGCAGCTATCCACTGGCAACCCTAGAGGCTCTAGTGACAACCCTTGTGGAGGACCCAAAAATGGGGCCAACGACAATAACAACTCCAAGCAAATAATATTGTGTTAGTTGATCATGGCATTGACCAATCTTTTGTTTAGTTTTGTGTTATGTTTATATAGGTAGTATTGTAGTTCTTTTGTCAAGTTTAGGTCTGAAGATCAAAGCTATATAGCTATTTAGATAGGCAGACCTACATATAGTAGTAGTGGGAAGGGGAACTTTTTTGAACTATATAAGGGAAAGTAAAGACAAAAAAATCTAATGGCATGCCCAGTTAAATGTGTGACAAAGACAATCTTCTTCTACAACTGGTTTGGTAAACGAGCTACTATTTTTGTATTGTATGTTTATTTAGTAATATATTGAAACTTTACTAACTTACAAAAAAGTTATCTTATTATCTTTCCCTTTAATATATTGTCTATTAAAAATATATGCTACATATTAAAATATATTAAATTCTTATAAACTTAATCTTTCTTATAAATATGAAATATTTGATATGATAAACATAAAATTTTATGTAAAAAAATTAAAAAATATATATTGTGATTAAAATATATTGAATTCTTCGATATATTTTTTACCACTGGATGATGTGGAAAGAAATTTGATGAGGAATTTGATACCATATAAAATTAAAATTTTAATTACTAAGTCAACTATATGGGGTTATCGGGTTATCTTCCTTTTCAGTATGTTTTGTTCAAGGAGACATGTTTTGTATGAAAAAAATCAAATTTAAAAATAATTAAATTTTATTACTGAGTCAACTATATGGGACCTATCTTACGTTTCAGTTGTTTTGTATTAAAAAATATAAAGAATTTACAAGAATATTTGTTTATGAGGTGTTTGGAGAAATTTGATCTCTCTTTCAAGGCCCAACAAGGTTCAAATGGATTTTCTCTAATGCAAGTGAGGACTAGCTTCATTTCGAGATAAGGTTTCCAAGGTGTGAATATGTGAGGAGTGTTTATCATTCCACCATAGTTGTTGTTATCGTAGAGGAAGATTTTTCTCTACTCCTTTATTGTTTCCATTCTCATCCTCTTTTTAAGTGTTATAAGTAAAACCAGATAAATAGAACAATAAAAATAACTGGGTACAATGGCACATAGAGTGAATTCCAAACAAATGACCATATTTCAGCACTCTTTTCACTCGTAATAGAAGATTGTCTCAGTATTGGAATGTTGTTAACTCAAACTATTTAGTAATTCAGTTTTCATCTCCAATTTAATAAGTGCATTGTATTTGTGATTCCTCATACAAGTAAATACAAGTGAATTTATATTGTGGATACCTTATTAACAAAATTTGGAATTCAAAAGTCATAGGCAGTAGATATGCTGTGGCTCTTAAAACAAAAATTTAAACATTAAAAATATATAAAGTTTCAGGAAAAAATAATAAGCATTCTATCCAAATAATTATCCCTCGAAACAGTAAGCTCAATTGTTTTGAAGATCGTTGGCAACAATAAAATCTTCAAACCCCCTTTATTTGGGTAAAGAAAACATGTAATTGAGACCACACATGTAATTAACCATTTAACTATGATTAATTGGTATTTCTTGATCAACATTTATAAACATTTATGAAATACCATCACACAAATGGTATGGTTAATATCAGCAAAAGGCACAGCTATTAGTGCAGCAACGATGAAGCATTTGGCACACGAAGAATACAACAATGAAGAAGCTAGATATAGTATGTGAAAATGAAAAATAGGAGATACTAGAATGCCATAGTTAACATTGTAACATAGTGATTGGCACAGTTAGGAAAGAAAATAAACATAGTTAGAAAAGGCTATTCATTGCAGCAAAGTAGGCACTTGGACTTAGCGAATTCAGATGTCCCATTTGTGGTTTGATATTCCTTTTTTTTCTCTACATAATGAATTTCTGGAGGAAACCCACTGGGTACTTTCCCTCATTCTAAGTATGGTAGCCAGGGTAAACTGGATTCTTCAGGGCTCAAGGCCAGCTCAACTGTCAGCAATTAGCTCATGAAGAGAGCAAGCATGTCACAAAGTGGAACATGAACCCAGATGTAAGAGGATAACTACTTTCCTCTCAACAATTGGAGCTACACCCAATTAACCTATTGTTTGATAATTGGCTAAATTTGATATATTTTTGTAAGACAGTTCTCTCATGGGGAGTGGGTACAACAGATGGAGAATTACGTTAGATCAAGTCAGAAATGTGAGAGTAAATAGCCATGAGACAAAAATCTATGGGAGACAACTTTTTCGTGTATGTAGAGAAGGATACTAAGAGCAAGGCTTAATGTGTAAAGGTGGTGGTATGCAAAACAAAGAAGGGAAAAAAAAATCGAGGGGATAAACAGAAATGTCTCCTCTCGTTTATATATTTTTTTGATTTGAAAAAAATCTTACTCATTTTCATTCTTCTTCCTTGTTTGTTTATTGTCCCATTTTCCGCCGTTGTTGACTTCTTTCTCTTTGAAACTAGCCAATTACTTTATCTCTTTATGTCCTCATCCATTCTCTTACAAAGCGTTTCGATTAAAGGTTTGCTCCATGAATTTCACATAAACTCATCATCGATATTTATTTAACTTCACCATTTGAGTCTCAGCAGGACCATTTTTGTCTCTGATACCTATTGCCATGGTTCTTTCATACCTTCAAAGGAGAAGCAACTTCAACATGCACAACCATGAGAAAGGCACTGGGAAAATATGAAGAAGACAATGGAGATGTAGGACAACAAAAATCTCTCTATTTCTAATTGATTAGTTGCAAATAAATGATAGTCTCAAAGTGTGGTAATTGAGAGGACAACTGCCTCCAGAGTAAGTTCATTTTTTTCCCTTTTTGAATGTAACATGGCATATTAAGGTTTAGGAATCCCCTGATAGGAAAGTATCTTTGAATTTAACGCAACATATTAAGGTTTAGGAATTCCCTGATTGGAAAGTACTACTAACGAACACTTAAAAATGGAATTACCATACGCTGCGATATCCATGATGGTTGGATCACCAAGAAACTAGTATTGTTATGCAGCATGGATGGACTATTAAATTTGAAGACAGAGTATAGTAAGAAACATGAAATCTCATTACGCACTAGTTTAAATCAATGTTCATTGCAAATGAGATAAGGTGTCCTTCAAATCACATTATACACTTGTCTGAATCATCACCACATTGAGCCATTGCTAACAGATAGTTTGATAATAGAGACAATTTGCTAACAGGGATAGTTTGATCATATGTTCCAAGTACAAACTCAAAATACTAATGGAAGACAGGTGATCCTCACACATTGGAGACATAACATATACGTTTTCATAGACGTTATCTGTTCACAACTAAAACTTCATTCCCTATGGGCCTTTCAACTATATGTAATTAATTAGCTTTACAAAAAACCCCTTTTCCAATCTATCTACTACCTGAGGTTATATAACCTTATCTTCTTCAAAAAAATCCTTACTTTATAACATAAGGGACATGATAGGAAGACTTCAAAAAGAAGTCTGTTGTATATTTCATCACACCGTCAAGAACTTGTAAATATTTATGGCAACAGGGGACAAAGTCAAAGTCCCATTTGATAACTCATTCGCTGAAGTATTGAGTTCATGAAGAATTTCCCTAAAAGAATATTCGTCAAAGTCTATTGAAGTGTTGAGTTCATGAAGAATGTTCATGAAAGAATTTCATTTAAAAGATATAATTGAGTTATAAAAGTCCACCAACAAATGACATAGATTTATATTTATTAATTGATGCTTTCCTATTGGCCTAATCAATACAAGGTTGGAATCACTCATGATCTGCAACTTCTTAACACCTCTAAGCATAACAACCTGAATAAGTTTTCTTAGGGAAGTAAACTATGCTTGGTTAGTTGATCCTTTATCGAGAGAATATTGAATATGGAAATAGTGATTAGGAATCAGAAAATTAACAACACATACCCCACAAATGCAGGGATGGTCTTAACTAACACCATAAATAAATAAACTCAAAATCCAAAGCTATGATTAATGATATCAGTATATGTCAAACAAAAAATAAATTCACACTGCTTTAGTCCAATCCTAAAAAAACTTATTGTAGGCAAACTAATTTGCAACTAACCAACCAATGTGAAATGAATTTTCAATGAAATTATCAAATATACTACACAAATTGATGATATATATACCAAAAACAGAGCATTTATCAACCAATTTTAAGACATCACGTCTGTAAAATGCCAGTCATTGTACAATTGTTCTCTTCTTAAAAAAGTACCATACGAGTATTCCAAACGAAAACTGTGGGGATTTTTGTTCTATATCAATAACATCGTCTAGTCCAATTGCCAAAAATACTAGTTGGTTTTGTCCTAAGCTATGTGGCCTCAACTAAACAGGTCATCAAGAACAAAATGTTGGACTTTTGGTTGAATCAACCTTCACAAAAAAGACACAGTGAATTATTTCATTCCAGACTTATGTCTCGATTTGTAGATGGAAATGCAGTTTGTGTGGAGAACTAGTGTAGTAAGGGTATCTCAGATGCTGAGCTTTGTCTATCTCATGATAGCTACAATGGTCATAGAGACAAACTATGAATAGTGGAACTGACAAAGACACCGTTTGAAAGAAACCAGGCGATGGGGCCTGAAATTTCTTGACAAAAGCCTTCATAATTCAAAATCAATACATTCACATGATCAAGATGACTTTTGCAAGTCAGAATGCAACAATAATTTTGTAGTGAGCCCTTCCCCAATTTCAACATGACGTCGATAAAAATTCTATTATGATGGCCCCCCCAAGAATGATTGGACTGAATTTCAACTTACAGTTCAGTCTTTCCACTACTTGTAAACATGGATATTTTCAATTTTGGGGGTTGGAAAATGTGTTTTTTAATGCTCCAGATGTTATTAACAAACGAGGTTTATGTTTTGCAGGTCAGGCATTGTGCTATTGAACAAAATCTATGGCCATTTTGATGACTTATGATGGGACTTATAGTTCAGTCTTTCCACTACTTGTAAGCATGGATATTTTCAATTTTGAGGGTTTATATGTTGCTTCATTGTGAAGGAAAACGTGTTTTTTAATGCTCCATATGTTATTAACAAACGGGGTTTATGTTTTGCAAGTCAGGCATTGTGCTATTGAACATAATTTATGACCAATTTGACAACTTATGATGGGACTTACAATTCAGTCTTTCCACTACTTGTAAGCATGGATATTTTCAATTTTGAGCATTTCTAAGTTGCTTCATTGTGAAGGAAAATGTGTTTTTTAATGCTCTAGATGTTATTAACAAATGTGGTTTATGTTTTGCAGGTTAGGCATTGTGCTATTAAACAAAATCTATGACCATTTTGATGACTTATGTTGGGACTTGTTACAACAGATAGTCTATGCCCAATGATATCAAAATATTCTATTCATGAAAAAGAAAGAGGGTGGTTTCGTATAAAGATGGAAGCCTGTCAAATTAGTCTTCCTGAGAAAAAGGTGAAAGTTATTGTTGAGAAACTGGCTAGGGATAGGTCACTGAAAGAACCACCAATTTGTATCTTTTCTGGACATAATCTGGGTATCTCTCATCTCAAGTGTTCTTTTGGTAATATGCTATTGAAAATAAGAATACTTGTGGTAATATGCCATTGAAAATACACCAATTTGTATCTTTTCTTGATGCAATCTAGGTATCCCTCATCTCAAGCGTTCTTGTGGTAATATGCCATTGAAAATAATAAGATTTCCTAACATTTCTACCCAGAAAGTGCATGGTGAAGATGTTTCGAAAGCGATAAAGGTTTTTCTCCTTATCAATGTACTTCAAAGAACTTCAAGGCAAGACAAAATGATGTCAAGTAGCTGGAACAATCTTAAAGAGGACGAGGATATGGAAACAACAAAATGTACATTTATTTTATTCCTATCAGATTGATATGTCAAGTAGCTTGTATTTTTCAATCTTTTACATTTATTTTATTCCTATCATATAACTTAGATTGCAAAAAAGTTCTCTTAAGATATTGTGTTCTCATTTTGCAGATTCATGCAAAGCTCATGTCATGGTTGTAACTTGTAACTGGTTGTGCTCTGTTTGGTTGGCTCTCCTGCTTCTCATTGTGCATATTCATGCAAAGCTCATGTCATGGTTGTAAGTATAGGAATCCATAAAATGTGCCCTTACAAGCTTGGGTGAAGATGGCTCAACTTAGTTGTCAGAAGAACAATTATTTTCTCTGCCAATGAGCTAAATTGGATTCACATTTATGATAGCATGAATACTAGTATTATTTCAGTGATTTCTGAGGCATCTCCATTCACATCTTATGATAAATAAATGTCTTTCAACTATTTGAATCATGGTACAATCACTACCTTGACTACCTTAAAGGAAATTCACTACTCAAATGGATTTGGTTAGTACTCCCCAAATACGATTGTGGGAAGATTTGCTAGTTCAATCCTAAAATATCCTATACCATGGAATCTGACAGTCCTACTATTTTTTATGCCTATGATCTGAATTTATTCCTTAAGCCAGATGGGATAAGGAAGTCTCATCCTTTTACTATCAATATTCATCTAGAAGACAAAGTTATTGACATATGTGGTCGATATTCCTTGGTAGACAAACTAAGAGTATGTTATAAACACACCATTATTGAAGCTTTAAGTCAAAAAAATCCATTTTCACCTATAGATAGCTCTATTGTTGACAATAACAAAGTTGGACATCCCTAGAATATTTATTAAACCTGTAAACCCTCAATGACATATACAACTACAGTGCTGAGAATGAAAACGATGTCAAGAAAATCATTGATGAAGAATACAAGCTTGACCAAATAAAAAATTTCTCTCTAGACCACATCAAATGCAAATATGTTCTCTTCCCCATGAACATGTGGACAATCATTCGTGCAATAGATTTTTAAAAGGAAATGTAGACAAAAAAACCTCTAACAAATCCACATGAAGTCAATTCTGATGGACAATTTTGGGGCCTGGAAAAGGTGCACTCACAGGGATTCAATCACAGTGAAGAAAGGCTCCTTCGCTGTCCCAAAAGAAGGTTCTTCATCACAACAAGGAGGCTTCCATACGCTATCAAAGGAAGCTCTAAAAGAGCCTTAGTTGTAGTTTTCTATTCACAACTAAGACGCAATCAAAGGGATCCTAAATGAACCCCTAATCCACAATAAGAAAGAGACTCAATACACAGTCCTAAAGGATGTGTTTTAGGTGTTGTTCAGGTAAGTAGATCTAGCACGTCTTAGTATTTCAGTGCCAACATTATGGTGAAATAATTGTGATTGAAACTATTCCTGAGGACTGTTTATAAGGTTGGTAACCTACAGTCACATTATATTAATGAAATTTGTCCTAGACCAAAGTTCAAATCAATACACTCGGATTGAGTCAAGTCCTTGTATGACTTATACTACTGCATTGATATTATTTGTTGACTAAAGATCAGAGGAGAGACTTAATGCTAGGCTAAACCACAAGACATAGCTAGCAGCAAAGGTATTGACTTGAAAGCATGAAATTGTGGAGCTGCACCTCTAGGTCATGGATTGGTAACTATGTCAAGGAAGAGGATTGAATGTTGACGCCATATCTCATAAAGAAGTTACAGCTAGTGCAACAAGTAGTTATCAGTGTTTTTGGGAGCTGTATTGGGTCAAGGGTTGACCATGTTCAACTCAGATTGATGAGCATCCTATTCGTGCCATATCGATGAACTTTCATTGATGTCAGAGTGTCAGCAAGGAAATTTGTAAATATCTTAAAACAAAGAAACAAGTAATCCAATTACATTAAAATGCATTTAACTTTACATATTCCGAAAATCAGAGGAAATAACTAAGCTAGAATCTGATCCAAGAAAATGCAACGTATTATCATCCTATGCTTAGTAGAGCTTACAAGGAAATGGGTTGTATATGTGTTTAAAGGCTGCAAAATCAAAAAGATATATCTAAAGGTAGCCCCAATAATCTGAACAGGCAAGAGGATATGATAATAATTTATTCAAAGAGATATTTTTTAATAAAACAAATAGAAAGCCTAAACACATACTTGTTTTAGGCAAAAACTATGGAAGATCGGCCTCACAGAAAAAAAATGGAATTAAATGCAGAGCTTATAAAACTGTCTTGGCCATCCGAAAGGGTTGTTGACAGATGTGCCTCACCTGTTAATGCTACACGATACCCTCGACCATATTGGATATAATGTGTGCACCTGCTCCTCAAAGCACACGGATCACGGATTATCAAAGCACACGGATCATGGATTAGCAAAGCACACAGATCACTGATTATTTGTTTGTTCAAAAATTTCCCAAATCATTGAATCATGGATTATCTTATGTTTTGTGTGAATTTGGGCAAGCTTAGAAGTCGGGTTGCAAACTGCTACAAGTGTCCTTATTTTTCTAAAAGAAATAGTCTAATGTAAAGGTGAATATCCTAAATGTGGTATTGGATGGAAATGATGATAATGAGAAGTTGGAAAATTGGAAAGTGGACATATCCAATGCATTAAAACAACTTGTGGTAGGGTTAATCTACCAAAATGCAAGGTCGAGGTTGTAGTGTTTTTTGTAGTTGCAAAATAGAATAGAGTGTAAGTAACAATGAATAACACATAATGAACAAAACATTAAAAATAGTAATGGAAATGAACTAAATTCAAAGTAAAATTTCTATCTAACTAATGTAAGAGTGCTACAACTATCATCAACAAATGTTAAGATAGGCTGTAAGAAAAAAATGCTCATAAACAAATATGCGAACATAAATGATACAAGAGGGATATTGACCACCTAGGTCAATGGGCCAAGTTAACACAAGGACACTTAAAAACCTTAGAAGAAATTTAAACTAAGCGCTGAAATCAAATATCACTTCAATTAACAAACATGTTGTTTGTAACTCTGTAGTTGGGGACTATAGTCCATGAAGTCTAGGTCAAATTTCGGGCTAATTGTATCAAGGATAGCTCAAGGTCAACCAACACTAATGCAGTGTATTAGTTGTTGGTACATTGACTTATCGAAATGTCACGATATTGGGTAGTAGACATTAGTAAGTAGGACACTAGCCACCAACAAGAAACCTTGATGTTGGCAATGAGCACCACTAGGCCAACCATTCACCTTAGAGGCACTCAAAGGTGGTTTTGTACCATGTGCATAGTTTGTATTATTATTGAACCAACCAAAACCACTCGTACACCATGGGATGATAATGGCGTTTCTCCTTAGATGAAGCCCAAGACCCTAAACAAAGCCATCCTTGTGGGGAGAAATTATCCTCACATTAACACCCATACAACATCTATATACCTATGGTTTATAATGATGGCAAATAGTGCTCCTCATCACCTAATTGTGTGAAAATCCCCACCTAACCTACATGCCATGTCAAACTTTTCCACGATATTAGCATATAATCCTACATTATCCATTATCTCATCAACATAGAGGGATCAATGACTCTCAGTCCATGGTTGGGAACTATAGTCCATCAAGTCTAGGTCAAATTTCGGGCTAATTTTATCACGGCACGTCAAGGTCAACCAACACTAATGCAATGTATTAGTTGTTGGTACATCGACTTATCAAAATGTCACAATATAGTAGACAATCATAAGTAGGACATTAGCCACCAACAAGAAACCTTGATGTTGCCGATGAGCACCACTAGGCCAACCTTTCATCTTCAAGGCACTGGGAGGTGGTTTTGTAGCATGTGCACATTCTGTATTATTACTAAACCAACCAAAACCACTCATATGCCATAGGATGATAATAGTGTTTCTCCTTAGATGATGTCCAAGGCCCCAATCAAATCCATCCTTGTCCAGGGGAAAAATAATCCTCACATTAATACCCATACAACATCTATATTCCTTTGGTTTATCATGATGGCAAATAGTGCTCCCCATCACCTAAATGTGCAAAAAGCCCCAACTAACCTACATGCCATGTCAAGGTTTTCCTCGATATTAGCATATCATCTTACATTATCCATTAGCTCATCTAGATAGGAGGTTCAAGGACTCTTACTCCACAGTTGGGGAATATAGTCCATCAAGCCTAGGTCAAATTTCGGGCTAACTGTATCAAGGACACCTCAAGGTCAACCAACACTAATGCAATGGATTAGTTTTTGGTACATCGACCTATCAAAATGTCATAATGTTGGGTAGTAGACATCAGTAAGTAGGACACTAGCCACCAACAAGAAACCTTGATGTTGGCGATGAGCACCACTAGGCCAATTGCTCACTTTAGGGGCACTGAGATGTGGTTTTGTACCATGTGCAAAATCTGTACTATTACTTAAGCAACCAAAACTACTCGTATCCTCTAGGATGATATTGGTGTTTCTCCTTAGATGATGTCCAAGGCCCCAAACAAAGCCATCCTTTTCCAGGGGAAAAATTATCCTCACATTAACACCCATACAACATCTATATTACTTTGGTTTATAATGATAGCAAATAGTGCTCCCCATCACCTAAATGTGCAAAAAGCACCAACTAACATACATGCCATGTCAAGATTGTCCTCGATATTAGCATATCATCCTACATTATCCATTAGCTCATCTAGATAGGGGGTTCAAGGACTCTCACTCCATGGTTGGGGACTACAGTCCATCAATTCTAGGTCAATGTTCGAGCTAACTGTATCAAGGACACCTCAAGGTCAACCAACACTAATGCAACATATTAGTTGTTGGTACATAGACCTATCAAAATGTCGCAATATTGGGTAGTAGACATTAGTAAGTAGGACACTAGCCACCAACAAGAAACCTTGATGTTGGCAATGAGCACCACTAGGCCAACTGTTCACCTTAGGGGCACTGGGAGGTGGTTTTGTACCATGTGCACAGTCTGTGCTATTAATTAACCAACCAAAACGACTAGTATGCCCTGGGATGATAATGATGTTTCTCCTGAGATGATGTCCAAGGCCCCAAACAAAGCCATCCTTGTCCAGGGGCAAAATTATCCTCACATTAACACACATACAACATCTATATTACTTTGGCTTATAATGATGGCAAATAGTGCTCCCCATCACCTAAATGTGCAAAAATCCCCAACTAACCTACATGCCATGTCAAGCTTGTCCTCGATATTAGCATATCATCCTACATTATCCATTAGCTCATCCAGATAGGGGGTTCGAGGACTCTCACTCCATGGTTGGGGACTATAGTCCATCAAGTCTAGGTGAAAGTTTGAGCTAATTGTATCAAGGAAACCTCAAGGTCAGCCAACACTAATGCAATGTATTAGTTATTGGTACATTGACCTATCAAAATGTCAAACATGTCCTTGATATTAGCATATCATCCTACATTATCCATAATTTAGCTCATGGAGATAGAGGGTTCAAGGACTCTCACTCCATGGTTGGGGACTATAGTCCATTGAGAGGTCAAATTTCAGGCTAACTGTATGAAGGACACCTTACCAAGGTCAACCTACACTAATGTAATGTATCATTTGTTGGTACATCGACTTATCAAAATGTCACAATATTGGGTAGTAGACATTAGTAAGTAGGACACTAGCCACCAACAAGAAACCTTGATGTTGGCAATGAGCACCACTAGGCCAACCGTTCACCTTAGAGGCACTGGGAGGTGGTTTTGTACCATGTGCAAAGTCTGTATTATTACTAAACCAACCAAAACCACTCGTACACCTTGGGATGATAATTTTGTTTCTCCTTAGATGATGTCCAAGGCCCCAAACAAAGACATCCTTGTCCAGGGGCAAAATTATCCTCACTTTAATACCCATACAACATCTATATTCCTTTGGTTTATAATGATGGAAAATAGTGCTCCCCATCACCTAAATGCGCAAAAATCCCCAACTAACCTACATGCCATCTCAAGCTTGTCCTCGATATTAGCATGTCGTCCTACATTATCATTAGCTCATCTAGATAGGGGGTTCAAGGACTCTCACTCCATGGTTGGGGACTATAGTCCATCAAGTCTAGCTCAAATTTTGGGCTAACTGTATCAAGGACACCTCAAGGTCAACCAACACTAATGCAATGTATTAGTTGTTGGTACATCAACCTATCAAAATGTCACAATATTGGGTAGTATACATTGGTAAGTAGGACACTAGCCACCAACAAGAAACCTTGATGTTGGCGATGAGCACCACTAGGCCAACCGTTCACCTTAGGGGCACTAGGAGGTGGTTTTGTACCATGTGCAGAGTTTGTACTATTACTTAACCAACCAAAACCACTTGTATGCCCTAGGATGATAATGGTGTTTCTCCTTAGATGATTTCCAAGGCCCCAAACAAAGCCATCCTTGTCTAGGGGCAAAATTATCCTCACATTAACACCCATACAAAATCTATATTCCTTTGGCTTATAATGATGGCAAATAGTGCTCCCCATCACCTAAATGTGCAAAAAGCCCCAACTAACCTACATACCATGTCAAACTTGTCCTTGATATTAGGATATCATCCTACATTATCCATTAGCTCATCTAGGTAGGGGGTTCAAGGACTCTCACTCCATGGTTGGGGACTATAGTCCATCAAGTCTAGGTCAAATTTCGGGCTAACTGTATCAAGGAAACCTCAAGGTCAACCAACACTGATGCAATGTATTATTTGTTGGTACATTGACCTATCAATATGTCATGATATTGGGTAGTAGACATTAGTAAGTAGGACACTAGCCACCAACAAGAAACCTTGATGTTGGCAATGAGCACCATTAGGCCAATTTTTCACCTTAGGGGCACTGGGAGGTGGTTTTGTACCATGTGCATAGCCTATACTATTACTTAACCAACCAAAACCACTCGTATGCCCGGGGATGATAATGTTGTTTCTACTTAGATGATGTCCAAGGCCCCAAACAAAGCCATCCTTGTCCGGGGGCAAAATTATCCTCACATTAACACCCATACAACATCTATATTACTTTGGTTTATAATGATGGAAAATAGTGCTCCCCATCATCTAAATGTGCAAAAAGCCCTAACTAACCTACATGCCATGTCAAGCTTGTCCTCTATATTAGCATATCATTCTACATTATCCATTATCTCACCTATATAGGGGGTTCAAGGACTCTCACTCCATGGTTAAGGACTATAGTCCATCAAGTCTTGGTCAAATTTCGGGCTAACTGTATCAAGGAAACCTCAAGGTCAACCAACACTAATTCAATGTATTAGTTGTTGGTACATTGACCTATCAAAATTTCACAATATTGGGTAGTAGAGATTAGTAAGTAGGACACTAGCCACCAACAAGAAACCTTGATGTTGGTGATGAGCACCACTACGCCAACTGTTCACCTTAGGGGCACTCGGAGGTGGTTTTGTACCATGTGCACAGTCTGTACTATTACTTAACCAACCAAAACCACTAGTATGCCCTGGGATGATAATGGTGTTTCTCCTTAGATGATGTCCAACACCCCAAAGAAAGCCATCCTTGTCCAGGGGAAAAATTCTCCTCACATTAACACCCATACAACATGTATATTACTTTGGTTTATAATGATGGCAAATAGTGCTCCCCATCACCTAAATGTGCAAAAAGCCCCAACTAACATATATGCCATGTCAAGCTTGTCCTCGATATTAGCATATCATCTGACATTCTCCATTAGCTCATCTAGATAGGGGGTTCAAGGACTCTCACTCCATGGTTGGGGACTATAGTCCATCATGTCTAGGTCAAAGTTCGAGCTAACTGTATCAAGGACACCTCAAGGTCAACCAAAACTAATGCAATGTATTAGTTGTTGGTACATCGACCTATGAAAATTTCAAACATGTCCTTGATATTAGCATATCATCCTACATTATCCATAATTTAGCTCATGGAGATAGAGGGTTCAAGGACTCTAACTCCATGGTTGGGGACTATAGTCCAAAGAGAGGTGAAATGTTAGGCTAACTTTATGTAGGACACCTTAACAAGGTCAACCTACACTAATGCAATGTATCAGTTGTTGGTACATCGACCTATCAAAATGTCACAATATTGGGTAGTAGACATTAGTAAGTAGGACACTAGCCACCAACAAGAAACCTTGATGTTGGCGATGAGCACCACTAGGCCAACCATTCACCTTAGGGGCACTGGGAGGTGATTTTGTACCATGTACACAGTCTGTACTATTACCTAACCAACCAAAACCACTCGTATGCCTTGGGCTGATAATGGTGTTTCTCCTTAGATGATGTCCAAGGCCCCAAACAAATCCATCCTTGTCCAAGGGCAAAATTATCCTCACATTAACACCCATACAACATCTATATTCCATTGGCTTATAATGATGGACACCTCAAGGTCAACCAACACTAATGCAATGTATTAGTTGGTACATCGACCTATCAAAATGTCACAATATTGGGTAGTAGACATTAGTAAGTAGGACACTAGCCACCAACAAGAAAAGTTGATGTTGGCGATGAGCTCCACTAGCACAACCATTCACCTTAGAGGCACTCGGATGTGGTTTTGTACCATGTGAATAATCTATATTATTACTGAACCAACCAATACCACTCATATGCCTTGGGATGATAATGGTGTTTCTCCTTACATGATGTCCAAGGCCCCAAACAAAGCCATCCTTATGGGGCAAAATTATCCTCACATTAACATCCATACAACATCTATATATCTATGGTTTATAATGATGGAAAATAGTGCTCCCCATCTCCTAATTGTGTAAAAATGCCCAACTAACCTAGATGCCATGTCAAACTTGTCCTCGATATTAGCATATTAACTAGATTTATTATTTCTTTGTGACTCAAGTTGAAAATTGGAAATACAAAATATTTAATAAATGACAGAAAATATTATTTCAGGGGTGTTACCAAGCCTATTACTTGAGGTTTTATATAAGACAAGTATATATTACTAGAAAAATAGAGAGGGAGTAATTAATAAATTCTTAAATTCCTTATTTGAAAAAATAAAAAAAACTCTTCTTTTAGCTGTTTTAATAACCACTAAATTCTTTATTTGAACTAGTTCCTTATTTGAAATAAGGAAAAATCTATAATTTTTTTTTTTTTTAAATTTTAATCCTTATTGGTATTAATAAAAAAAAATAAAAAATAAGATTTTTTATGCATTCAAATGGAAATTTTACTTACAATTCCATTCCAAATACCAACATGCATCTACTGCACTATTTTGTCAGCAAATACATGCACGATTTTGTGAGTAAATGTAGGCTGTTGAAGTAGCTGAAAATAGTTAGTAAGAATAAAGTTGCTCATAATAAACTAAGTGTTGACCCCTCCCAATCATCTAATCTGATTAGATCATAACTCAGTATAAATAGAGTAGTTCTGATCTCAGGATTGATGCCGCCACAACTGCACTGTTAAACTTACTTCCATGCACGATTTTGTCTGATTTTCAAAAGAACAACTATTGAAATTTACAAGCAGGGTTCAGATTTTCCTCTTTTGGAAGCTAGAGTTCATGAAAAATACATGTACTTCTCATTGTACTCACTTTTTTAAACAAAGAACAATTGTGCAATGACTAGCATTTTACAGACGTGATGTCTTAATTTTGGTTGATAAATGCTCTATTTTTTGTATATATATATCATCAATTTGTGTAGTACATTTGATAATTTCATTGAAAATTCATTTCACATTGGCTTGTTAGTTGCAAATTTGTTTGCCTAAAATAAGGTTTTTTTTAGGATTGGACTGAAGTGGTCTGAATTTATTTTTTTTGTCAGTTACCAATCCATGACCTAGAGGTGTAGCTTCACCATAGTCACGCTTTCAAGTCAATACCTTTGCTGCTAGCTATGTCCCGTGGTCTAGCTTAGCAGTAAGTCTAGCCTCTGATCTTCATTCAACAAATATTATTAGTGTCGTAGTATAAGTCGTACAAGGACTTGACTCAATCTGAGTGTACTAATTTGAACTTTGGTCTAGGACATATTTCATTAATATAATACGACTGTAGGTTACCAACCTTATAAACAATCCTCACGAATAGTTTCAATCACAATGTTGTCATCATCATGTTGCCACTTAAATACTAAGACGTGCTAGGTCTCCTTACTTGAACAACACCTAAAACAAATCCTTTAAGACTGTGTATTGAGTCTCTTTCTTATTGTGGATTTGGGGTTCTTTCAGGCTCCCTTTGATTGCATCTTAGCTGTGAATAGAAAACTGCAACTAGGGCTCTTTTGGAGCTTCCTTTGATAGCATATGGAAGCCTCCTTGCTGTGATGAATAACTTTCTTTTGGGAAAGTGAAGGAGCCTCTCTTCACTGTGATTTAATCCCTGTGAGTGCACCTTTCCAGGCCCCAAAATTGTCCCTCAGCATTGACATCATGTGGATTTGTTAGAGGTTTTTTGTCTACATTTCCTTTTAAAAATCTAGTGCATGAATGATTGTCCACATGTTCATGGAGAAGAGAACATATTTGCATTTGATGTGGTCTAGAGAGAAACTTTTTATTTGGTCAAGCCTGTATTATTCATCAATGGTTTTCTTGACATCGTTTTCATTCTCAGCACTGTAGTTGTATATGTCATTGAGGGTTTACGGGTTTAATCAATCTTCTGGGGTTGTCCAACTTTGTTATTGTCAACAATAGAGCTATCTATAGGTGGAAATGGATTTGTTTGACTTAAAGCTTCAATAATTGTGTGTTTATAACATACTCTTTGTTTGTCTACCAAGGAATATCCATCACATATGTTAATAACTTTGTCTTCCTAATGAATGTGGACAGTAAAAGAATGAGACTTCCTTATCCCATCTGGCTTGAGGAATAAATTCAGATCGTAGGCATAAAAAATAGCAGGACTGTCAGATTCCATGATATAGGATCTTTTAGGATTGAACTAGCAAATCTTCCCACAATCGTATTTAGGGAGTGCTAACGAAATACATTTGAGTAGTGAATTCCCTTTAAAGAAATCAAGGTAGTGATTGTACCATGATTCAAATTGTTGAAAGACATTTATTCATCATAAAATGTGAATGGAAATGCCTCGGAAATCACTAAAATAATAAACGTGAATCCAATTTACCTCATTGGCCGAGAAAAAAATTGTTCTTCTGACAACTAAGTTGCGCGATATTACCCTCAAAATTGAAAATATCCATGCTTACAGGTATGGGAAAGACTGAATTGTAAGTCTGGGCCATCATAAGTCGTCAAAATGGCCATAGCTTTTGTTCAATAGCATAATGCCTTACCTGCAAAAGATAAACCCCATTTGTTAATAACATCTGGAGCATTAAAAAACACATTTTCCAACCCTCAAAATTGAAAATATCCATGTTTACAAGTAGTGGAAAGACTGAACTGTAAGTTGAAATTCAGTCCAGTCATTCTTCGGAGGGCCATCATAATAGCATTTTTATCGACGTCATGTTGAAATTGGGGTAAGGATCACTGCAAAATTATTGTAACATTCTGACTTGAAAAAGTCCTCTTGATCATGTGAATGTATTGATTTTGAATTATGAAGGCTTTTGTCAAGAAATTTCAGGCCCCATCCCCTGGTTTCTTTCAAACAGTGTCTTTGTCAGTTCCACTATTCATAGTTTGTCTCTATGACCATCGTAGCTATCATGAGATAGACAAAGCTTGGCATCTGAGATACCCTTACTACACTAGTTCTCCACACAAACTTCATTTCCATCTACAAATCGAGACATAAGTCGAATGAAATAATTCACTGTGTCTTCGTTGTGAAGGTTGATTCAACCATAAGTCTAACATTTTGCTCTTGATGACCTGTTTAGTTGAGGCCACATAGCTTAGGACAAAACCAACAAGTATTTTCGCCAATTGGACTAGACGATGTTATTGATATAGAACAAAAATCCACACAGTTTATGTTTGGAATACACGTTGGGTACTTTTTTAAGTAGAGAACAATTGTACAATGAGTGGAATTTTACAGACATGATGTCTTAATTTTGGTTGATAAATGCTCAGTTTTATAAGCTTTGCATTTATAAGCTCTGTCTTGGTTGATAAATGCTCTGTTTTATAAGCTCTGCATTTAATTCTATTTTTTTTTTTTGTGAGGCCGATCTTCCATAGTTTTTGCCTAAAATAGGTATGTGTTGATACTTTCTATTTGTTTTATTAAAAAATATCTCTTTGAATAAATTATTATCATATCTTGTTGCCTGTTCAGATTGTTGGGGCTACCTTTAGATTATATCTTTTTGATTTTTCAGACTTTAAACACATATCCAACCCATTTCCTTGTAAGCTCTACTAAGCATAGGATGGTAATACGTTGCATTTTCTTGGATCAGATTGTAGCTTAGTTATTTCCTCTGCTTTTGGGCATATGTAAAGTTAAGTGCATTTTAATGGAATTTGATTACTTGTTTCTTTGTGTTAAGTTATTCGCAAGTTTGCTTTCTGATACTCTGGCATTAATGTATGTTCATCCATATGGCGTGAATAGGATGCTCATCAATTTGAGTCAAACATGGTTAACCCTTGACCCAATACAGCTCCCAAAAACACTGATAACTGCTTGTTGCACTAGCTGTAACTTCTTTATGAGATATGGCATCAACATTCAATCCTCTTCCTTCACACAATTACCAATCCATGACGCAGAGGTGCAGCTCCACCATTGTCAAGCTTTCAAGTCAATACCTTTACTGCTAGCTATACCCTGTGGTCTAGCCTAGCAGCAAGTCTGGCCTCTGATCTTCAGTCAACAAATACTATCAATGCAGTAGTATAAGTCGTACAAGGACTTGACTCAATCTGAGTGTACTGATTTGAACTTTGGTCTAGGACAGATTTCATTAATATAATATGACTGTAGGTTACCAACCTTATAAATAGCCCTCAAGAATAGTTTCAATCACAATGATGTCATCATCATGTTGCCACTGAAATAGTAAGACGTGCTAGGTCTCCTTACTTGAAAAAAACCTAAAACACATCCTTTAGGACTGTATATTGAGTGTCTTTCTTATTGTGGATTAGGGGTTGATTTAGGTCCCTTTTAATTGCGTCTTAGCTATGAATAGAAAATTCCAACTAGGGCCCTTTTGGAGCTTCCTTTGATAGAATATGGAAGCCTCCTTGCTGTGATGAAGAACCTTCTTTTGGGACAGCGAATGAGCCTCTCTTCACTGTGATGTAATCCCTGCCAGTGCACCTTTTCCATGCCCCAAAATTGTCCCTCAGCATTGACTTCATGTGGATTCGTTAGAGGTTTTTTGTCTACATTTCCTTTCAAAAATATAGTGCATGAATGATTGTCCACATCTTCAAGGAGAAGAGAAAATATTTGCATTTGATGTGGTCCAGAGAGAAATTTTTTATTTGGTCAATCCTGTATTCTTCATCAATGATTTTCTTGACATCATTTTCATTCTCATCACTGTAGTTGTATATGTCATTGAGGGTTTACAAGTTTAATCAATCTTCTGGGGCTGTCCAACTTTGTTATTGTCAACAATAGAGCTATCTATAGGTGGAAATGGATTTGTTTGACTTAAAGCCTCTGATCTTCAATCAACAAATATAGGTTTAATCAATATTCTTGATATGGGAACATGAGCATCATTGATAGGTATTATACACCACCAACAAGCATTGAGCCCTTTCTGATTGTTGAGTAAGGAAAGAAATATCCTTAAACTATAAATGGGTTTTTAGCTAGATGGCCATGAGAAAAGTCCTTGAAAAATATTGCATGACTGCTATTAGGGATCTTTGGCCTCCCACTAGCAATATGAGAGTTGTTAGGAGGTGTTGAATATCACATATGAGCATAGAGGTATTGAAAATGATCGAGGGGTGAAATCAAGGGCTTTGTGCCCTAAATGATACTTCACGGGCTAAACAACCATGGTTACTTCATGAAAACATAACACATTACCTATGTAGGGTATTTTTGGCCTCACTCTAATAACATGAGCTCTATTAGGTGGTGTTTCACATCACAATATAACTAGGGAACCTTCACAATGGTAAGGAGACTAAATCAATTGAATTGTATCATAAATGAGCATTCTTAAAATTAATAATGATATGAAAGGATATGAATTCTATATGGGATCTTTAAACTCTAATTAGGATTATGGTTTCCATTAAGAGATATCATGCACCATGGAGTGTATTGAGATATCTAAATGGGACTTCTCATATCAACAACCATGAACAAGGCCTCAAACCAGCACACATGACCTTTGTGGAGGACATTTAGTTTCATTATAGGAACATGACCATCATCACAACTTATTTTACATCATTGATGGGTATCAAGGCCTTGAAAATGGCTAAGGGAAAAAAGAAATGGCCTCATACACTAAATGATGCTTCATAGGATTGTTTTCCATGTATGAGGACTCAAACCACCACATATGATACATTTGTGATGAATATTTAGGTTCCCACAAGGAATATGAAAATCATCTAGAGATATTATGCACCATGAAAAATGCTCAAGGCTTCACAATGGTCATAATAGGCTAACAAGGGCTTTAGACCATGAATAAGGCTTCATGGTTTAATATCCATGAGAAAGGAACTAAACCACTATATAAGACCTATATAGGGGACTTGTTTCCTCCCATTTGGAATACAAACATCAAAAGGAACCATTGTACACCATGGATGTATGTAAGGGCATTGATAAAAGGGTTAGGTTATTGAATAAAGGGAATTATGGCTTGAATAATGCTTTTTGGGCTCACTTATTCATTAGAGAAATCTTGAGGTTTCAAATAGGCCTCAAAACAAAAAATGTAATATCAACATTATCTTTTTAAAAAGTCAAGTGGTTTCACTATGATGATGTCAACCACAAGGGTATATAGCATGCATGGAAATAAAGAAAAATATTTGGGTTTGTTAAAATTTTATTTGTATTCGGCCCTTTCATGTGAACCTAGGTAACCACTCTACAAACGTTTATATATATATATAACCATATACATTAGGAATACATGTATTTCTAGTTTATATGATTATTTCTATCAATAGTATGTTGAGTTTGTACTCAGTGGGTGAGAAAATAGATTTTGTCTCAAACTAATGCCCCCACATGAAATTTGAGTTAATTATAAGGACCTAATTTTAAATTCACAAACTCTTATTTTATTAGTTTAACTATTATTTTATTATTTTTCTTAGTAGGTTCCTTTTAAATTTGAAAGTTTCTTTAAAGACACCAATTCCCCAAACTACCATGCATGATTTTTGCATGGGATCTTTGTCATATCATTGAGAATATAAGTTCGGCCTCATGGCCTTGAGAATTGTTCATTGATGAACATACATGACATAGGACTGAAACAAATCTTCTTGGATTTTATGCCATGAATGTGTCATACAACATTCACAAATAATTTTTCCATGGGATATTTGGACATTGAATAAGAAAATTAGTGTTTTTGGGTTGTGTTGTGTCTTGAGGTCATGATAATGGTCTCTCAAGAAAGCAAGGACCTTATGCCCTTAGTTATGCTTCTCCATCTTGACTGAGATGAATGAGGTGTCAACCCACAACACAAGGTTTGTATATGGTATATTTGGCCTCACACTAGAAATATTAATACCATTAATATTATTCTCCGCATAAAATAATGTTGGGATTTTTATAAAGGTTGGGAGATTAAATAGGTACTTTAGAACGTAAACAATTATTCAGAAATTTGAAGGTGATGAGCAAGTACTACCTTGATTACACTTGGTTTCTATATGGTACCTTGGCACTCTTATTTGGATTACGATAATCATTATATTGTTTCATGCATCACAAATTGGGCTTGGGTTTTGAAAATGGTCACGGGATTTAAACAAGGGGTTTATGACCTAAATGTTTTTGTTTTGTCTCTATGACCATGAATGATGACTTAATCAACTACAATTAACTTCTCAAGAATATTTTTTGCCTTGGTTTCTCACTGAGAATATGATCTCTATTAGGTGGTTTTGCATATCATAGACAAATCTCAATTCCTTTGAAATTCTTAGGGAAGGAAAAACATTGCCATAAATTCCATTTTTGAGGCTTCTCAAGCATTAAAACCATGAACATGGAATATAACCAACACATATTTGACCTCTATATGGGATATTTGGATCTTTACTAGAAACACAAACATTATTTGAAGGTATTGTGCACCACAAACTAGTATTGGGGCCTTGGAAATTATTGAGGCATGAGATCACAAGCCTTAAGCCTTTAGTGATGCCTCTCAAGTTGAAAAAATATGAACATATACTTAACCACCACAAATTACTTTTGTAGAGTACATTTTGTATCCCACTAAAAATATAACATCCCATAGATGGATTTGCATAACATAAATTGGTATTAAGGCTTCGACAATAGTTAGGGGATGAAAAGAATTAAACTAGGGCATGGAAAAGGCTTATCAATATCAATATCCATGAATGAGGCTCGAAAACACTACATATGACGTCTGTAGGGGATCATTTGACTACAACTAGGATTATAAACACCATTATGAGGTATTTCTCATTACATACTAGTCTTTGAAACCTAATAATGTTCAATTGAGGAAAACAATATTCTAAGGCCCTAAATAAATCTTCTCAAAATCAACAACCATGAATAAATCCCCATGAATAAACTCCCAAACCACTGTGTATTACCTTGATTTTTCACCCATTTATGCATTCAAATTTTAGGTAATTCATCTATGGATTTCAATTGAAGGGTATGTTTTTTCTATGGCACAAAAAACAAATTGTTATTCCAACTGCTCCATCTTGTGATAATTTAATCCCATAAAGCAAGGTATTTTGGCTTGAGGTAGAAATGAAACAAATGATGGAAGAGAGGACACAACAATTGATTCAACTGATTAGCAACTCTTGAGTTTCTCAACATTGATAATAGAGCATTCAGGGAGTTTAGATTTCCTATGTATAATAACGTGTCATTGTGGAAATAATAAAGTCCAATAATATTTTTTGGAAATTCAAGTTATAGTTGTCAAGTTTCAGTGCTATGTTGTTTTTTATGTTGTTTAATCCATTTCCACTAACAAAAACATTGTTCAATCACTCCACATAGCTTAGGAAAAAACCAACTAGTATTTCCGGCAATTGGACTAGACGATGTTATTGATATAGAACAGAAATCCCCACAGTTTTTGTTTGGAATACTCGTATGGTACTTTTTTAAGCAGAGAACAATTGTACAATGACTGGCATTTTACAGATGTGATGTCTTAATTTTGGTTGATAAATGCTTTGTTTTATAAGCTCTGTTTTATAAGCTCTGCATTTAATTCTATTTTTTTTCTGTGAGGCTGATCTTCCATTGTTTTTGCCTAAAATAGGTATGTGTTTAGGCTTTCTATTTGTTTTATTAAAAAATATCTCTTTCAATAAATTATTATCATATCCTGTTACCTGTTGAGATTGTTGGGGATACCTTTAGATTATACCTTTTTTATTTTTCATACTTTAAACACATATCCAACCCATTTCCCTGTAAGCTCTACTAAGCATAGGATGATAATATATTGCATTTTCTTGGATCGGATTCTAGCTTAGTTATTTCCTCTACTTTTGGGCATATGTAAAGTTAAGTGCATTTTAATGGAATTTGATTACTTGTTTCTTTCCATTAAGTTATCCACAAATTTCCTTGTTGACACTCTGACATCAATGTAAGTTCATCCATATGGCATGAATAGGATGCTCATCAATCTGAGTCGAACATGGTTAACCCTTGACCCAATACAGCTCCCAAAAAAACTGATAACTACTTGTTGCACTGGCTGTAATTGCTTTATGAGACATGGCGGCAACATTCAATCATGTTCCTTCACACAGTTACCAATTCATGACCTAGAGGTGCAACTCCACCATTGTCACGCTTTCAAGTCAATAACTTTGTTGCTAGCTATGTCCTATGGTCTAGCCTAGCAGCAAGTCTGGCCTCTGATCTTCAGTCAACAAATACTACCAATGCAGTAGAATAAGTCATACAAGGACTTGACTCAATTTGAGTGTACTGATTTGAACTTTGGTCTAGGACAGATTTCATTAGTATAATATGACTATAGGTTACCAACCTTTATAAACAGTCCTCAGGAATATTTTCAATCACAATGTTGTCATCATCATGTTGCCACTGAAATACTAAGATGTGCTAGGTCTCCTTACTTGAACAACACATAAAACACATCCTTTAGGACTGTGTATTGAGTCTCTTTCTTATTTTGGATTAGGGGTTCATTTAGGCTCCCTTTGATTGCGCCTTAGCTGTGAATAGAAAACTGCAACTAGGCCTCTTTTGGAGCTTCCTTTGACAGTGTATGGAAGCCTCCTTGTTGTGATGAAGAACCTTCCTTTGGGACAGCGAAGGAGCCTCTCTTCACTATGATTTAATCCCTATGAGTGCACCTTTTCCAGGCGCCAAAATTGCCGCTCATCATTAACTTCATGTGGATTTGTTATAGGTTTGTTGTCTACATTTCCTTTTAAAAATCTAGTGCATGAATGATTGTCCACATGTTCATGGAGAAGAGAACATATTTGCATTTGATGTGGTCTAGAGAGAAATCTTTTATTTGGTCAAGCCTGTATTCTTCATCAATGATTTTCTTGACATCGTTTTCATTCTCAGGACTGTAGTTGTATCTGTCATTGAGGGTTTACAGGCTTAATCAAACTTATGGGGCTTTCCAACTATTTTATTGTCAACAATAGAGCTATCTATAGGTGGAAATGGATTATAATTGTGTGTTTATAACATACTCTTTGTTTGTCTACCAAGGAATATCCATCACATATGTTAATAACTTTGTCTTCCAGATGAATATTGACAGTAAAATGATGAGACTTCCTTATCCCATCTGGCTTGAGGAATAAATTCAGATCGTAGGCATAAAAAATAGTAGGACTGCCAGATTCCATGATATAGGATCTTTTAGGATTGAACTAGCAAATCTTCCCACAATCGTATTTACGGAGTGCTAACCAAATCCATTTGAGTAGTGAATTCCCTTTAAAGTAGTCAAGGTAGTGATTGTACCGTGCTTCAAATAGTTGAAAGACATTTATTTATCATAACATGTGAATGGAAATGCCTCAGAAATCACTGAAATAATACTAGTATTCATGCTATCATAAAGGTGAATCCAATTTACCTCATTGGCCGAGAAAATAATTGTTCTTCTGACAACTAACTTAAGCGATCTTACCCTCAAAATTGAAAATATCTGTGCTTACAAGTAGTGGAAATACTGAACTGTGAGTCACATCATAAGTCGTCAAAATGGCCATAGATTTTGTTCAATAGAACAATACCTAACCTGTAAAACATAAACCTCGTTTGTTAATAACATCTGGAGCATTAAAAAACACATTTTCCAAACCCAAAAATTGAAAATATCCATGTTTACAAGTAGTGGAAAGACTGAATTGTAAGTTCAATTTCAGTCCAATCATTCTTGGGAGGGCCATGATAATAGAATTTGTATCGACGGCATGTTGAAATTGGAGTAGGGCTCACTGCGAAATTATTGTTACATTCTGACTTGCAAAATTCCTCTTGATCATGTGAATGTATTTGTTTTGAATTATGACGACTTTTGTCAAGAAATTTTAGGGCCCATCCCCTGGTTTCCTTCAAACAGTGTCTTTGTCAGTTCTACTGTTCATAGTTTGTCTCTATGACCATTTCAGCTATCACGAGATAGACAAAGCTCGACATGTGAGATACCCTTACTACACTAGTTCTCCACACAAACTGCATTTCCATCGACAAATCGAGACATAAGTAAAATGAAATAATTCACTGTGTCTTTGTTGTGAAGGTTGATTCAGCCATAAGTCCAACATTTTGCTCTTTATGACCTGTTTAGTTGAGGCCACATAGCTTAGGACAAAACCAATTAGTATTTTCGCCAATTGGACTAGACGATGTTATTGATATAGAACAAAAATCCCAACAGTTTTTGTTTGGAATACTCGTATGGTACTTTTTTAAGCAGAGAAAAATTGTACAATAATAGGCATTTTATAGACGTGATGTATTAATTTTGGATGATAAATGCTCTATTTATAAGATCTGTTTTATAAACTCTACATTTATAAGCTCTATTTTGGTTGATAAATGCTCTGTTTTATAAGCTCTGCATTTAATTCCATTTTTTTCTATGAGGCCGATCTTCATAGTTTTTGCCTAAAATAGGTATGTGTTTAGGCTTTCTGTTTGTTTTATTAAAAAATATCTCTTTGAATAAATTATTATCATATCCTGTTACCTGTTCAGATTGTTGGGGCTACCTTTAGATTACATCTTTTTGATTTTTCAGACTTTAAACACATACCCAACCCATTTCCTTGTAAGCTCTACTAAGCCTACGATGATAATACGTTGCATTTTCTTAGATGGGATTCTAGCTTAGTTATTTCCTCTTCTTTTAGGCATATGTAAAGTTAAGTGCATTTTAATGGAATTTGATTACTTGCTTCTTTGTGTTAAGTTATTTACAAATTTCCTTGCTAACACTCTGACATCAATGTAAGTTCATCCATATGGAGTGAATAGGATTCTCATCAATTTGAGTCGAACATGGTCAACCCTTGACCAATACATCTCCAAAAAACATTGATAACTGCTTGATGCACTAGTTGTAACTGCTTTATGAGATATGGCGTCAACATTCAATCCTCTTCCTTCACACAGTGACCAATCCATGACCTGGAGGTGCAGCTCCACCATTGTCACACTTTCAAGTCAATACCTTTTCTTCTAGCTATTTCCTGTGGTCTAGCGTAGTAGAAAGTATGGCCTCTAATATTCAGTCGACAAATACTATCAATGCAATAGTATAAGTCATACAAGGACTTGACTCAATCTGAGTGTACTGATTTGAATGTTGGTCTAGGACATATTTGATTAACATAATATGATTGTAGGTTACCAACCTTATAAACAGTCTTCAGGAATAGTTTCAATCGCAATGTTGTCATCATCATGTTTCCACTAAAATACTAAGACGTGCTAGGTCTCCTTACTTGAACAACACCTAAAACACATCCTTTAGGACTGTGTATTGAGTCTCCTTCTTATTGTGGATTAGGGGTTCATTTAGGCTCCCTTTGATTACATCTTAGTTGTGAATATAAAACTGCAACTAGGGCTCTTTTGGAGCTTTCTTCGACAACGTATGGAAGCCTCCTTGCTGTGATGAAGAACCTTGTTTTGGGACAGTGAAGGAGCCTCTCTCACTGTGATTTAATCCCTGTGAGTGCACCTTTTCCAGGCCCCAAAATTGTCCCTCAGCATTGACTTCATGTAGATTTGTTAGAGGTTTGTTGTCTACATTTCCTCTTAAAAATCCAGTGCATGAATGATTTTCCATATGTTCATGGAGAAGAGAACATATTTTCATTTTATGTGGTCCAGAGAGAAATTTTTTATTTGGTCAAGCCCGTATTCTTCATCAATGATTTTCTTGACATCATTTTCATTCTCAACACTGTACTTGTATATGTCATTGAGGGTTTACAGGTTTAATCAATCTTCTGGGGCTGTCCAACTTTGTTATTGTCAACTATAGAACTATCTATAGGTGGAAATGGATTTGTTTGACTTAAAGCTTCAATAATTGTGCATTTATAACATACTCTTTGTTTGTCTACCAAGGAATATCCATCACATATGTCAATAACTTTGTCTTCCAGAATAATATTGACAGTAAAAGGATGAGAATTCCTTATCCCATCTGGCTTGAGGAATAAATTCAGATCGTAGGCATAAAAACTAGCAGGACTGTCAGATTCCATGATATAGGATCTTTTAGGATTGAACTAGCAAATCGTCCCACAATCGTATTTACGGAGTGCTAACCAATCCATTTGAGTAGTGATTTCCCTTTAAAGCAGTCAAGGTAGTGATTGTATCGTGATTCAAATAGTTGGAGGACATTTATTTATCATAACATGTGAATAGAAATGCCTCAGAAATCACTGAAATAATACTAGTATTCATGCTATCATAAAGGTGACTCCAATTTACCTCATTGGCCGAGAAAATAATTTTTCTTCTGACAACTAAGTTGAGCGATCTTACCCTCAAAATTGAAAATATCCATGCTTACAGGTAGTGGAGAGACTGAACTGTAAGTCCCATCATAAGTCATCAAAAAGACCATAGATTTTGTTCAATAGCATAATGTCTGACCTACAAAACATAAACCCGTTTATTAATAACATCTAGAGCATTAAAAAACACATTTTCCAACCCTCAAAATTAAAAATATCCATGTTTACAAGTAGTGGAAAGACTGAACTGTATGTTCAAATTCAGTCCAATCATTCTTGGGAGGGCCATCAAAATAGCATTTTTATCAATGTCATGTTCAAATTTGGGTAGGGCTCACTGCGAAATTATTGTTACATTCTGACTTGTAAAAGTCCTCTTGATCATGTGAATGTGTTGATTTTGAATTATGAAGGCTTTTGTCAAGAAATTCCAGGCCCCATCCCCTGGTTTCTTTCAAACAATGTCTTTGTTAGTTCCATTGTTCATAGTTTGTCTCTATGACCATTGCAGCTATCATGAGATAGACAAAGCTCGACATCTGAGATACCCTTACTACACTAGTTCTCCACACAAACTGCATTTCCATCTACAAATCAAGACATAAGTCGAATGAAATAATTCATTGTGCCTTTGTTGTGAAGGTTGATTCAACCATAAGTCCAACATTTTACTCTTGATGACCTTTTTAGTTGAGACCACATAGCTTAGGAAAAAACCAACTAGTATTTTCGCCAATTGGACTAGACGATATTATTGATATAGAACAAAACTCCCCACAATTTTTGTTTGGAATACTCGTATGGTACTTTTTTAAGCAGAGAACAATTGTACAATGACTGGCATTTTACAAACGTGATGTCTTAATTTTGGTTGATAAATTCTCTTTTTTATAAGCTCTGCATTTATAAGCTCTATTTTGTTTGATAAATGCTCTGTTTTATAAGCTCTGTTCTGTAAGCTCTGCATTTAATTCCATTTTTTTCTGTGAGGCCGATCTTCCATAGTTTTTTCCTAAAACAGCTATGTGTTTAGGTTTTCTATTTATTTTATTAAAAAATATCTCTTTGAATAAATTATTATCATATCTTGTTGCCTGTTTAAATTGTTGGGGCTACCTTTAGATTATATCTTTTTTATTTTGTAGACTTTAAACACATATCCAACCCATTTCCTTGTAAGCTCTACTAAGCATAGGATGATAATACGTTTCATTTTCTTGGATGGGATTCTAGCATAGTTATTTCCTCTGCTTTTGGGCATATGTAAAGTTAAGTGCATTTCAATGTAATTTGATTACTTGTTTCTTTGTGTTAAGTTATTTGAAAATTACCTTGCTGACACTCTGACATCAATGTAAGTTCATCCAAATGGCACGAATAGGATGCTCATCAATCTCAGTCGAACATAGTCAACCCTTGACCCAATACAACTCCCAAAAACACTAATAATGACTTGCTGCACTAGCTGTAACTACTTTATGAGATATGGTGTCAACATTCAATCATCTTCCTTCACATAGTTACCAAACCATGACCTAAAGGCACATCTCCACCATTATCACGCTTTCAAGTCAATACCTTTGTTGCTAGCTATGCCATGTGGTCTAGCCTAGCAGCAAGTCTGGCCTCTGATCTTTAGTCAACAAATACTATCAATGCAGTAGTATAAGTCGTACAAGGACTTGACTCAATCTGAGTGCACTGATTTGAACTTTGGTCTAGGACAGATTTCATTAATATAATATGACTGTAGGTTACCAACCTTATAAGCAATCCTCAGGAATAGTTTCAATCACAATGTTTTCATCATCATGTTGCCACTGAATTACTAAGACATTCTAGATCTCCTTACATGAACAAAACCTAAACACATCCTTTAGGATTGTGTATTGAGTCTCTTTCTTATTGTGGATTACGGGTTCATTTAGGCTCCCTTTGATTACGTCTTAGCTGTGAATAGAAAACTGCAACTAGGGATCTTTTTGAGCTTCCTTTGACAGTGTATGGAAGCCTCCTTGCTGTGATGAAGAACCTTCTTTTGGGACAACGAAGGAGCCTCTCTTCACTGTGATTTAATCACTGTGAGTGCACCTTTTCTAGGCCCCAAAATTGTCCCTCAGCATTGACTTCATGTGGATTTGTTAGAGGTTTTTTGTCTACATTTCCTTTTAAAAATCTAGTGCATGAATGATTTTCCACATGTTCATGGAGAAGAGAACATATTTGCATTTGATGTGGCCCAGAGAGAAATCTTTTATTTAGTCAAGCTTGTATTCTTCATCAATGATTTTCTTGACATCGTTTTCATTCTCAGCACTATAGTTGTATATGCCATTCAGGGTTTACAGGTTTAATCAATCTTCTGGGGCTGTCCAACTTTGTTATTGTCAACAATAGAGCTATCTATAGTTGGAAATGGATTTGTTTGACTTAAAGCTTCAATAATGGTGTGTTTATAATATACTCTTTGTCTGTATACCAAGGAATATCCATCACATATGTCAATAACTTTGTCTTCCAGATGAATATTGACAGTAAAAGGATGAGACTTCCTTATCCCATCTAGCTTGAGGAATAAATTAAGATTGTAGGCATAAAAAATAGCAGGACTGTCAAATTCCATGATATAGGATCTTTTAGGATTGAACTATCAGATCTTCCCACAATCGTATTTAGGGAGTACTAGCCAAATCCATTTGAGTAGTGAATTTCCTTTAAAGCAGTAAAGGTAGTGATTGTATTGTGATTCAAATAGTTGAAAGACATTTATTTATCATAAGATGTGAATGGAAATGCCTCGGACACCACTGAAATAATACTATTATTCATGCTATCATAAGTGTGAATCCAATTTACCTCATTGGCCGAGAAAATAATTGTTCTTCTAACAACTAAGTTGAGCCATCTTCACCCAATCTTGTAAGGGCACAGTCTATGGATTCCTATACTTACAACCATGACATGAGCTTTGGATGAATCTGCACAATGAGAAGAAGGAGAGCAAACCAAACAGAGCACAACAAGTTACAAGTTACAACCATGGCATGAGCTTTGCATGAATCTGTACAATGAGAACACAATGTCTTAAGAGCACTTTATTGCAATCCAAGTTATATGATAGGAATAAAATAAATGTGCTAGATTGAAAAATACAAGCTACTTTACATATCATTCTGATAGGAATAAAATAAATGTACATTTTGTTGTTTCCATATCCTCGTCCTCTTTAAGATTGTTCCAGCTACTTGACATCATTTTGTCTTGCCTTGAAGTTCTTTGAAGTACATTTATAAGCAGAAAAACCTTTATCGCTTCCGAAACACCTTCACCATGCACTTTCAGGGTAGAAATGTTAAGACGTCTTATTATTTTCAATGGCATATTACGACAAGAACGCTTGAGATGAGGGATACCGAGATTATGTCCAGAACAGATACAAATTGGTGTAATTTCAGTGGCATATTACCACAAGTCTTCTTATTTTCAATAGCATATTACCACAAGAATGCTTGATATGAGAGATACCCATATTACATCCAGAAAAGATACAAATTGGTGGTTCTTTCAGTCACCTATCCCTAGCCAATTTCTCAACAATAACTTTCACCTTTTTCTCAGGAAGACTAATTTGAGAGGCTTCCATCTTTATGTGAAACCACCCTCTTTCTTTTTCATGAATAGAATATTTTGATATCATTGGGCATGGACTATCTGTTCTAACAAGTCCCAACATAACTCATCAAAATGGTCATAGATTTTTTTCAGTAGCACAATGCTTGACCTGCAAAACATAAACCTCGTTTGTTAATAGCATCTAGAGCATTAAAAAACACATTTTCCTTCACAATGAAGCAACATAGAAACCCTCAAAATTGAAAATATCCATGCTTACAAGTACTGGAAAGACTAAATTGTAACTCCCATCATAAGTCGTCAAAATGATCATAGATTCTATTCAATAGCACAATGCCTAACCTGCAAAACATAAACCTCGTTTGTTAATAACATCTAGAGCATTAAAAAACACATTTTCGTTCACAATGAAGCAACATATAAACCCTCAAAATTGAAAATATCCATGCTTACAAGTAGTGGAAAGACTGAAATGTAAGTCCCATCATAAGTCATCAAAATGGCCATAGATTTTGTTCAATAGCACAGTGCTTGAACTAAAAAACATGAACCCCATTTCTTAATAACATCTGGAGCATTAAAAAACACAATTTCCAACCCTCAAAATTGAAAATATCCATGTTTACAAGTAGTGGAAAGACTGAACTGTAAGTTCAAATTCAGTCCAATCATTCTTGGGAGGGCCATCATAATAGCATTTTTATCGACATCATGTTGAAATTGGGGTAGGGCTCACTGCGAAATTATTGTTGCATTCTGACTTGCAAAAGTCATCTTGATCATGTGAATGTATTGATTTTGAATTATGAAGGCTTTTGTCAAGAAATTTCAGGCCTGATCCCCTGGTTTCTTTCAAACAACGTCTTTGTTAGTTCCACTGTTCATAGTTTGTCTCTATGACCATTGTATCTATCATGAGATAGACAAAGCTCGACACCTGAGATACACTTACTACACTAGTTCTCCACACAAACTGCGTTTCCATCTACAAATTGAGACATAAGTCTGGAATGAAATAATTAACTGTGTCTTTGTTGTGAAGGTTGATTCAACCATAAGTCCAACATTTTGTTCTTAATGACCTGTTTAGTTGAGGCCACATAGCTTAGGACAAAACCAACTAGTATGTTCGTCAATTGGACTAGACGATGTTATTGATATAGAATAAAAATCCCCATAGTTTTTGTTCGGAATACTCGTATGGTACTTTTTTAAGAAGAGAACAATTGTACAATGACTG
>APFE030980706.1:138138-154038 GCA_000404065.3 Pinus taeda
TTGGTTGGTTAGTTGTAAATTTGTTTGCCTACAATAAGATTTTTTAGGATTGGACTGAAGAAGTTTGAATTTATTTTTTGTTTGACATATACTGATATAGATCATTAGTTTGAGGTGTCGTTCAGAAACCTGACTCCTTGATGCATTTTTTAGTGCTTCCGCTTGTTATTAGTTGCTTGTCCCTATCTGCAAGAAAATTCTAATTTCTATGGACCTCTTCCACTTAGAAAAACGCAACGTAAGGTCTTGATCTCCATTGAATCCATTCCCTTTAGTTCCATAGTGTTGGCATTAATAATTTTAGCTATTGCCTGCTCTTTGGGTATCCTTACAATTTGTATATCGTGGCTCAATGCAGTGATGATTCAGGCAAGTGTACAATGTGATTTGAAGGACACCTTATCTCATTTGCAGTGAAAATTGATTTAAACTAGTGCGTAATAAGATTTCATGTGTCTTACTATACTCTATCTTCAAATTAACAGTCCATCCATGCTGCATAAGAGTACCAGTTTCTTGGTGATCCAACCATACTCTGTCTTCAAATTTAACAGTCCATCCATGTTGTATAACAGTACTAGTTTCTTGGTGATCCAACCATCATGGATATCCCAGCTTATGGTAATTCCATTTTTAGTTGTTCATTAGTAGTACTTTCCAATCAGGGAATTCCTAAACCTTAATATATTGTGTTGAATTCAAAGATACTTTCCTATCAGGGGATTCCTAAACCTTAATATGCCATGTTGCATTCAAAAAGGGGAAAACGAACTTACTCTGAAGGTAGTTGTCCTTTCAATTACCACATTTTGAGACTATCATTTAGTAATATCGACAAATCATTTTCTTTAAATCATTTTACTTCAAAGTGGGAAGAGGTGAAATTTTAGCCCACCAAGACTTTTAGTTAGAAGATAATAATAATAAACACAAATAATTAAAAAAAAATCACTCGAAGATAATAACCCAGAATGTCAAGCCTAAGATCAAGGAAATCTTAAAGATGATATAAAATATGTTCCAATTTGGTGTCAGAAAGTTAGTAGAAGTGATTTCAATATTAAACAATGTATAAGGTAATTATGGAATCTCAATTTTCAAGAGAAGTGAGTGGTGGTGGGATTTATTATGATAACTCCATTTTCCTTTGGAAATTATAATTACATTGTAGTTATCTTTATCAAATTAACTTCTCACTTGGGCAAGTGGAATTAAAATAGGTTAGGTTGGGCCTCATCAATGTCTGTTGTGCAAAAACAATGAGGAAAATGTTAATCATTTTTTTATCTCATGTCGTTATATTGTTCAAATCCTATTTAAATTTTTCATTGAGCTCAAGCCAAAGGTTCCTTGGTCCTATGTTATTTTGATGGAATGTGCATAAGTTTGGTTTTTTAATAAGTTTCTTAAATGCTTTGAAGCTATTGTAGAGTTATTCATATATGGTATTTGGTAAACAAAGAACTCTAGCATTTTTCAAGACAAGGACATTCTTCTTTCTATTATTGTTGGCTCTATTATATATAGCTCATTAAAGGTTGGAGGATATACCCACAAGGAAGCCTAAGCTATTACTAATGATAGCTTTGGATTTTGAGTTTAATTATTTATGGTGTTAGTTAAGTCCATCCCTGCATTTGTGGGGTATGTGTTGTTCTTTGTCTCATTCCTGATCACTATTTCCATATTCGATATTCTCTCGATAGAGGATCAACTAACCAAGAATAGTTTACTTGGCGAAGAAAACTTATTTAGGTTTTTATGCTTAGAGGTGTTAATAAGTTACAAATCATGAGTGATTCAAACCTTGTATTGATTAGGCCAATAGGAAAGCATCAACTAATAAATATAAATCTATGTCATTTGTTGGTGGAATTTTATAACTCAATTATATCTTTCAAATGAAATTCTTTCATTAACATTATTCACGAACTCAACACTTCAACAGACTTTGACAAATATTCTTTCAGGGACACTCTTCATGAACTCAATACTTCAGTGAATGAGTTATCAAAGGGTACTTTGACTTTTTCCCTTGTTGCCATAAATATTTACAAGTTCTTGATGGTGTGATGAAAGATTCTTCAGACTTCTTTTTGAAGTCCTCCTATCATGTCCCTTATGTTATAAAGTAAGTATTTTTTTGAAGAATATAAGGTTATATAACCTCAAGTAGTAGACAGATTGAAAAAGGGGTTTATTGTAAAGCTAATTAATCACGTATAGTGGAAAGGCCCATAGGGAATGAAGTTTTAGTTGCGAACAAATAACTTCTATGAAAATGTATATGTTATGTCTCTAATGCATGAGGATCACCTGTATTCCATTAGTATTTTGAGTTTGTACTTGGAACATATGATCAAACTGTCCCTGTTAGCAAACTTTCTCTATTATCAAATTGTCTGTTAGCAATGGCTCAATGCAGTGATGATTCAGACAAGTGTATAATGTGATTGAAGGACACCTTATCTCATTTGCAGTGAACATTGATTTAAACTAGTGCATAATGAGCTTTCATGTTTCTTACTATACTCTATCTTCAAATTTGACAGTCCATCCATGCTGCATAACAGTACTAGCTTCTTGGTGATCCAACGATATTCTGTCTTCAAATTTAACAGTCCATCCATGCTGCATAACAATACTAGTTTCTTGGTGATCCAACCATCATGGATATCGCACCGTATGGTAATTCCATTTTTAAGTGTTCGTTAGTAGTACTTTCTAATCAGGGAATTCATAAACCTTAATATGTTGTGTTAAATTCAAAGATACTTTCCTATCAGGGGATTCCTAAATGTTAATATGCCATGTTACATTCAAAAAAGGAAAAAATGAACTTACTATGAAGGCAATTGTCCTCTCAATTACCACACTTTGAGACTATCATTTATTTGCAATTAATCAATTAGAAATAGAGAGATTTTTGTTGTCCTACATCTCCATTGTCTTCTTCATCTTTTCCCAGTGCTTTTCTCATGGTTGTGCATCTTGAATTTGCTTCTCCTTTGAAGGTATGAAAGAACCATGACAATAGGTATCAAAGACAAAAATGGTCCTGCTGAGACTCAAATGGTCAATATCAATAGATATCGATGATGAGTTTATGTGAAATTCATGGAGCAAACCTTTAATCGAAACATTTTGAAAGAGAATGGATGAGGACATCAAGAGATAAAGAAATGGGCTAGTTTCAAAGAGAAAGAAGTCAACAGCAGTGGAAAATGGGACAACAAATAGACAAGGAAGAAGAATGAAAATGAGTAAGTTTTTTTCAAATCAGCAAAATATATAAACAACAGGAGACATTTCTGTTTATCCCCTCGATATTTTTTTCCCTTTCTTTTTTTTGCGTACCACCACCTTTGCACATTAAGCCTTGCTCTTAGTATACTTCTCTACGTACACGAAAAAGTTATCTCCCGTAGATTTTTCTCCCATGGCTATTTACTTTCACATTTCTGACTTGATCTAACATAATTCTCCGTCTGTTGTACCCAATCCCCATGAGAGAACCATCTTACAAAAATATATCAAATTTAGCCAATTATCAAACCACAGGTCAATTGGGCGTAGCTCCAATTGTTGAGAGGAAACTAGTTATCCTCCTACATCTGGGTTCATATTCCACTTTGTGACATGGTTGCTCTCTTCATGAGCTAATTGCTGACAGTTGAGCTGGCCTTGAGCCCTGAAGAATCCAGTTTACCCTGGCTACCATTCTCAAAATGAGGGGAAGTACCTAGTGGGTTTCCTATCGGAAATGCATTATGCAGAGCAAAAAAAGGAATATCGAACCAAAAATGGGACATCTGAATTCGCTATGTCTAAGTGCCTATTTTGCTGCAATCAATAGCCTTTTCTAACTATGTTTATTTTCTTTCTTAACTGTGCCAAGCACTATGTTACAATGTTAACTATGGCATTATAGTATCTTCTATTTTTCATTTTCAAATACTATATCTAGATGCTACATTGTTGTATTCTTCGTGTGCCAAATGCTTCATCGTTGCTGCACTATTATCCATGCCTTTTGCTGATATTAACAATGCCAATCGTGTGATGGTATTTGATAAATGTTTATAAGTCTGTTAACTGTGTTTTAATCACTATCATATTATTTTCTTCGAGCTTATTTGTCTCTTGTGAAAAATTCCAATGTAGTAAGTTTTAATGCTTCTCTTTATTGCATTTCAGGAAAAAAATGGTCGTCTATGTTTTATTAAGCATTGCACTCAAATGAAAATACCCTCTCCTATCACACTCTAATATTTTCTTTAGTTGGTTCTGGAGGTAGCTAACATAAATATGCTTCTCTCTTTTATTCAAATCCTTTTTTGCAGTTAATATGATTGGGTTCACTTGAACAGGTGCAGTAGCTTGTGCTGAGCACCCCCTATAAAGATCTGATGCAGTCTACTCAGTTTATCTACTTTCTCCTTGGCCTTTGACTTCTGTCTTTTCTGCATATATTCTGATCCCCTCTATGTCAACCATGTTGGGGGCACAGGGTTGCCTCCCTTCTTCCTCATACAAAGATTGGTTTGACAGCCCCTCCAAGGTTCCGTGTCTGCACCAGGAACTTGATCATAGATTTTGATTTTATCCATCTTTCTCCCTCCAGTTAAATGGCACCTTAAACATGTAACCCTGTAACAAATCCATACCTACCCACTAGATCCATCATCCACTACCCATTGCGTGAATGTGTGGCTTGAATAAATGGAGCACCACCATAATGTCAACATAGGAGCAACATTAAAAATCCCCTATGCACTAAATGCCTAGATCCAACTGAAATATGAAGTTGTGAAAAAAATAGACCCTTGGCCCAAAGTCTAGTATAGCCATCAACATAATTAAAACCTTGAAGGATGAGTCACATCAACAAAGAAATAAACAATAAATGATATGGCACCTGAACACCTGCACTGTAGTAGAACAGGGAGGGTCATCATTGATTAGCTTTGAAGGCCATCCCAAAACATTGGGAAACATAAATATCATTGGAAGTTCCATCCTTCATTACCATCATCCTGAGGTCACCACATATTAGATAACCCCAAGAGGATGCAGGGTACCTTTTCATCCAAAGAATGCTCTACTAGATGTAGTTGTGGCAGTGGCATAGCCAAACGTAGTGTTAGCGCTCAAATCTACCTTAGGCTGAAATAGGGTAAAACTCAAGGCCACATCAAACCACGCTCAGCCTCGTAGCTAGCCCTACGAGGACAGGAGAGGGCTCTCTCCAGTCCATCTCAATAAAATGAGCAATAGGGTGCGAGATGACTCTAGAATGGGAAATGATTTTAGGCTAGTAAAGAGATATGAAATGCGATTTTTAATAAATGATTGGATTTTTGGGTTGCATGGGGCAAAGAACAGCTTGAAACAGGTAAATATAATAAAAAACACAGATTATCTCCTGAGGCAAGATAAGAAAGAAATTTAACATCAAATATAAAATAATGTGGAGTGGGTGAACTATTTGAGAGGTTGACAAGGGCATAGAAGATGAATCCTTGTCAAACAGAAGAAAACATTAAATATGAACATTTCCTCAAGATAGAGCAAATAAATTGAATTCTACCTTTCTCACTTAAAAGTATTCATTTAGAAACGATTATGAAATGAAATGGAAACACAACAAGCTACATATGAAACTTAGAAAAATGTTAAATTCATACCACAAGAATCTCAGGGGTTAGAGCCGCATGTTTTATTTAAATCCCTGTCATAACTGTACAATAAAACTCTGTATTTCTCCTCCACCAGCTTTTAGGACTCTTCCCCCTGATACATAATTTTTCATACAATAAAAATAAGCCCAGGAGAAAACAAATCGATGAAAGTATGGAACTGTTTCAACTGAAATGATGAAAATAGTAAAAGAGCCACTCATCTGTTCTAAAGAACAGCGTTACATTTTTAATTCGAGACTTTATATGACCAATACAAAGGAGGATGTTGTAGTGTGAACCTTCCAAATCATAACTGAAGACAAAGATAAGCAATCTGTCCCTATTTTTCGGCTCAGGTTGGTAATCTGCGTTTAATTTGGGTTTGACTTTACTTTGCCTTTGAATAAGAACTAATCTTTAATAAAAATAGTGCAATATCTTCTCCAATATCAACGCATATATATCCATTTATTTATGGGAAAATCTCATGCCATTCATAATTGCCAATACTCATCCACATGATCACCTTTGGTTGCCTAACCAACGGTGTTTTATGTAGATCTTTATGTAGTAACTAAAGCACCAATCCAAAGAAGTAGAATAAAAAACATCGCATACAAGCAAGGCTGTTGCCACCATGTCACAAATGCGCCAGTTTGACCTTTCAATACACCGCTTCAGCATGGGAAACATGAGGAAAATCACTGCAACCACATTTAGGTAGCAAATATTGGATAACAGATCCACAAAAGCTAACAACTTCTGCAATTGCTTCACTATCAGGCCATGTGAATGCATTAACACTTATCTGGAGGGCACAACTAGCAATTTCAAAGGTATTATAATTATGTGAATAAGCTGGCGAATGCGTCTGAACTCCATTGCTTGGAGATTTCAAGTAAAGCAGTAGAAACAACATTGCTATCCATTCAAAAGTGATCTCCAAGGTTGAAACCCATAATATGCATCAGCTCGGCCGTCTTTATTGTGATGCAATAGAATGAACTCTTGTCGAAAATGATATCACAGGAGTTTACTGCGTTTACCTTTCTTGGAAGATTCCCCACAGTCGTCCATGTGTTCTGGAAGGAATCATAAATTTCCACTGTCTCATTCTCATTATTTCGATCCACCGCCATGACTATAGGTCAATTATCTTCTCCTACTGCAATGCCGATATCCATGATTTTGTCTATGGATAGCATGGTGGGAAGGTGAAAGAACCTTCGAGTTAAAGGATTGTAGACAGCAAGTATGAGCTCTTTTTTCGGGTCGCTTGACTTGGATTCCAAGGTTCTGGGCTGGAACTTAGTCATGGCCACCAAGAAGAGGCCTTTAGCCGATCCCTCGCATTTTATATCACGGATTGAAAAATCCTCTAGACCGTCCTATTATCTTCCAACTCCAGTTCAGAGGTAAACACATTTCTACGTTTTTTCTTTGACTGATGCTCCTCTTCCATTTGATGACTTCTAGATTCCTGCAGAATCTGCCAGTGTTGGACCTGACCTTCATCATTAAGTTCATTGCAAGTTTATGAGCTTAAATAGCAAGGCTGACAACTAAAATGATATCAAACACTTCAAGAGTTGAAAATGTGAGCAAGATGCTGAGCCGAGTCCTTGTCATTGATTTTAATCTCATGCGGCCTATGTTTATCTGACCTATGTGTCGCGCGGCATAGCCAGTGTGCCGCATTGTTTGTGTGCACCGTGCATATGTTATTTTAACATGGTGTGATTGCTCCCAGTGCACTGCACTCCTCTGCCTGTGCGCTGCGCACACAAATCCACACACAATTTGCCTTAAATTTTGTTTGAGTTGCTCTCTTATCATTAACATGCAAAATGAGATCCTCATACCTTGCCTTAAAATTCTTTTTATCTCCAAGAAGTTCTTGACAAAAAAAGTCAAATGAAGCCTACTTTTTCTTTAGGTTGTTTTGAATAGATGTGTCGCTGGCAATAATACGATGTGCACTGGGAATCTCTCGAAGGCTTGTGGCACGTTGAGTATTGGGATTTTGGATGATGTGTCCTTATCCAAGATCACATAATCCCATGTAACAATATCTTCACTTGTAACTCCATTATACATCAGGGCATTATCGCCTCTCTCCAACGCAACCACCTGCTACAGGCACATATTGTTTTAGCGATCACTTGGTACTCGTGGCTATAATGACTAGGGATTTGGTGCATCCCTCTTAGATAGCTTCCTTTCACCTTAGCTTTATTAGTGCTTTTATGTAGCCCAACACAAACCTTTGATCAAACTTTTGGAACACATGACCCAAACTTTATTGCTTTGCGGTAGACTTTTTAGTGGTTGATGACAACCACCATTTTCAACATGCTTTTGCATAACAATGTCGATAGCTCACTGCAGGATATGCTATATAATATGCATTGATCTCTCCATACACCAGGCCAAATAACCTTCGGCAACGAAAAGCGTTTTCTGACTAAGTAAGCCTTCACCCCTTGTTGTTGAAACCTGTTGATTCAAGGAGCGTATTATCTGCTCCATGTAAAAATTCTTGCATGAATTCATTAATGTGCTCCAATTCATTTCTGCATTCTTCATCTATGTGAAGAACTCCAAGGCTTGTGACAGTGGGCCCAGAGTAAAAATTTCCATTTTAAGATCCATCTGACCATCAAGATGATGTAGAAAGCGTGCAATTAGAGTCGCTCCTGGTGGAATATCATCCCTATCAGAAGTAAATTCCATACTAATTGGTGGAAAACTTGGGCTCAAGATTTAAAATGACTCTTTTTGACCAAAATAGCATCTAAGACTGTAAATGACGCGAAATGAACCTTGGTGAATTTGATTCTGACAAGGGACTGATAGGACTGAGTCTAACACTTAGCACCTCTCCCTTATTTCTCACAATCATTGACTTGTACTTTGTCACTACTCAAAGCCTTGTCCTTAGCATTGAGATGGCACAAGTAGAAAACTTGATGATCATCATTTGGGACCCTACTCATTATGCAAAAGGCACCTATTCAGTGCTCAATTAGCTAACAAAATGCTCACGATCCATTGCAACTTTGTCCACTTGGGCATGTATTTGTAGGGAATAATTATTCACAACTGTGGATTTGTTAGACCTACAGAAATCTCATTGATCAAACATAGTTCCTAGTTCCTAGTGGACTTGACTTCAAAGATGTATCAAACTTGTACTTCGTGTTTTGTAATGCACCTTAAAGGTAGTACAACATGTGCTCCGTTGAATTATGACATTTGCACTTCCGAGTGATAAGGGATATACATGACTGTGTATATCTTCTAATGTATAACCTATGCACACCTATGATGTAATGATTAATCCTAGGATAAACTAGATATGAGAACTTAACTGCCAGTTCTGTTCCCAGGTAGGAATATCAACAAATCATTTTCTTTAAATCATTCTACTTTAGAGTGGGATGAAGTGAAATTTTAGCCTACCAAGATGTTCAATGAGAATATAATAATAATAAACACAAATAATTAAAAAAGAAAAAAAATCACTGGAAGATCATAACCTAGAAGCTAGTACTCCAGAAGAATTTCCAGAGGATCCCAAGCCTGTGGAAATCTACAAGTACAAAGAATGCTAACGTGTTGTCAAGGAAATCTGTAATAAAAAATAATGTCAAGCTATGCTTCAGTCTCAGGCCTCTCCAAGAAAACGTATCTGTTATGTCTCCAATGCATGAGGATCACTGGTTTTCCATTAGTATTATGAGTTTGTACTTGGAACATATGATCAAGCTGTCCCTGTTAGAAAATTGTCCCGGTTATCAAACTCTTTGTTAGCAAACTATCCCTGTGCCTTCTTATTTGGTGAGCCAAACTCCTTTTGTTTCCATGTATCACAATTTGGGTAGAGAGTGCCACCTTTCATGCTTCCTCTCCTTGGGACTTTTTATTGATGATGTTATTGAGGTGTAGAGGGATTTTCCTCCCCCTCGATACATACTCAGAGAGTTCCTTTGTCTTCTAAAACTACTTGCTTAGCCATTTGATTGACTTGGGAGTTGAATCTTTCTCTAACCTAAAAATAGTGGACTTATTTAAATACATTGAGTAGCGGGACCATTTATGATAGATGCATAACAGGGCTTAAGAGGAGGGAGCTCTTTCCTGCTTCAGTGATCTTGTGATTGTGTTGGAGTCCTCAACTGAAATTGCTTATTTAGCCATCTGATTTACTTGGGAGTTGAATCTTTTTGTAACCTGAAAATAGTGGACTTATTTAAACACATTGAGTAGCAGGACCATTTTATGATAGATGCATGCCACGGCTTAGGAGGAGGGAACTGCTTCAGTGATCTTGTGATTATGTTGGAGTCCTCAACAATAACTACATCCCTTTGCACAATGTCCTTCAAGAACCTGACTCCTTCATACATTGTTAGTGCTTCCATTTGTTATTAGTTGCTAGTCCCTATCTCCAGGAAAATTTTAATTTCTAGGGACTTCTTCCACTCAAAAAAACACAACGCAAGGTCTTGATCTCCATTGAATCGATTCCCTCTAGTTCCATAGTGTTGGCATAAAAAAATTTAGCTACTACCACTCTTTAGGTATCCTTACAATTCGTATATCGTGGCTCAATCCAGTGATGATTCAGACTAGTTTATAATGTGATTTTAATGACACCTTATCTTATTTGTAGTGAACATTGATTTAAACTAGTGTGTAATGAGATTTCATGTTTTTTACTATACTCTGTCTTCAAATTTAGAAAAATTCCTTCCTTCCACTTATGCCACGACACCTCTATCTTGGCACAAAATCACACATATTTCAAGATCATTGGCTTCTTAGGTTGGTTTTATTAAATTACAACTATGGAGGCATGCATTCTTTTAGCACGAGGAAGAATTTAAGAATGAGATATGTTCTTTCAACACGAGGAGTAATGTAAACATGACAGGGAAAGAAACTCTCCAAGAAAACGTATATGTTATGTCTCCCATGCATGAGGATCATGTGTCTTCCATATAGTATTTTGAGTTTTTACTTGGAGCATATGATCAACAGGGTAGGTGAAAGCAGTGTTGAAAATATTGGTATTGGTAAAATATCGGCGAGGGTCCAGAAAACATCTTATTGGCAATATTGGCGAAAATATCAACAAAATATCGGCAAATATCGGCAAGCATAAAAAATAATTTTTTTTCAAAATTTTAAACATAGCTGATATTTTGCCAATATTTTCCGATATTTTAGAAATATCGAGATATTAAAAAAAAAATATCGCGATATTTTCTCGGCAATATATCGTTTTGCCAAAAATATCATGATATTTTCGAATATCGTCATTATTATCAATGATGGGTGAAAGAGCCTTTAATACAACAGGGTCAAAAGATAGAGCCTTTCCAAGGGATACAGGGAAGCAATGCATTATTGGTTTATGAGAGGAAGCCCATCCTTTGATAGGAAAACACGTGATGTTTTCGTATGGAGCTTCTAGATAACTCGTGATAGATTTTTAGGTAACTCCCTTCTGCCAGCTCCATGCAGAGGACCTCTTTTCCTTATAGAGAGACTTATCCTAGACCAAATCCATATCTTTTACCAAGATTTCTATCCAAAGCTTAAGATGGTAGGATAGATTTTGTTTCCGCTTTAGATGGTAGGATAGATGGTAGGATAGATTTGTGGTATACATAAATCTAGCACTTGTTAGATTTCTCACTCTACAATGTTTCTATCTGCTGGAATTTGCGCTAAAAGGAAATCTAACACATGTTAGATTTTATTTTACATTGCAACTTTGTTAATATAGCACACATTAGACTTGCTTGAAGGAAATATAACATGTGTTAGATTTATTTCAAATTAAATTGTGCTTGGGTTTGTGTTGGAAGAAAATTTAACACAATCTAGAAGTCTTATACTCTAAAACGTTGTTGTCGGCAACGTGCCTGTATTTGTGGTAGACATAAATGTAGCACATGTTAGATTTCTCGCTCTACAATGTTGTTGTTGGCAACATCCTTGCATTTTTGTTAGACATAAATCTAGCAGTTGCTAGATTTCTCACTCTAGAATATTTCTATGTGCTTGAGTTTGTGCTAAAAGGAAATCTAACACATGTTACATTTTCTTGTACATTGCAATGTTGTTAATCTAGCACACGTTAGAATTATTTACTCCTAAAATGTTGTTATGTTCTTGCGTTTGTGCTAGAAGGAAATATAACATGTTTTATATTTCTTTCAAATTTAAATTTGCTTATGTTTGTGTTGGAAGAAAATTCAGCACAAGCGAGATTTCTTATAGTCTACAAGGTTGGTGTTGGAAACATGCTTTTATTTGTGGTAGACATAATTTTAGCACTTGCTATATTTCTCACTCTACAATGTTTCTATGTTCTTGAGTTTGTGCTAAAAGGAAATCTAACACATGTTAGATTTTCTTTTACATTGCAATGTTGTTAATCTAGCACACATTAGACTTATTTAGTCCTAATATGTTGTTATGTTCTTGTGTTTGTGCTAGAAGGAAATATAGCATGTGTTATAATTCTTTCAAATTTAAATGTGCTTGTGTTTGTGTTGGAAGAAAATTTAACACAAGCTAGATTTCTTATACTCTACAATGTTGTTGTTGGCAACATGCTTGTATTTGTGCTAGACATAAATACAACACTTGCTAGATTTCTCACTCTACAATGTTTCTATGTGCTCCAATTTGTGCTAAAAGGAAATCTAACACATGTTAGATTTTATTTTACATTGCAATGTTGTTAATCTAGCACACATTATAGACTTATTTAGTCCTACAATGTTGTTATGTTCTTGTGTTTGTGCTAGAAGGAAATATAGCATGTGTTAGATTTCTTTCAAATTTAAATGTCCTTGTATTTGTGTTGGAAGAACATTTAACACAAGCTAGATTTCTTATACTCTACAATGTTGTTGTTAGCAATGTGTTTTTATTTGTGGTAGACATAAATCTAGCACTTCCTAGATTTCTCACTCTACATTGTTTCTATGTGCTCAAGTTTGTGCTAAAAGAAAATCTAACACATGTTAGATTTTATTTAAAATTGCAATGTTGTTAATCTAGCACACAATAAACTTGTTTAGTCTTACAATGTTGTTATGCTCTTGTGTTTGCGTTTAAAGGAAATATAATATGTGTTAAATTTCTTTCAAATTAAAATGTGTTTGTGTTTGTGTTGGAAGAAAATTTAACACAATCTAGAATTCTTATACTCTACAACGTTGTTGCTGGCAACGTGCTTGTATTTGTGGTAGACATAAATCTAGCACTTGATAGACTTCTCACTCTACAATGTTTCTATGTGCTCGAGTTTGCACTAAAATGAAATCTAACACATGTTAGATTTTATTTTACATTGCAATGTTGTTAATGCTAACATCTTTGTATTTAGGCTAAAAGAAAATCTAGCTTGTGCTAGATTTTTTTGTCGTGTAGTGTTGTCATAGGAGATATTTATATGTTTGTTATAAGTAAATGTAATTCTGAGTAAATTTTTCTCACCCTACAATGTTTTTATGTGATTAATTTCGCATTAGAAGAAATTATAGTATGAATTATATTTCTTTCACCTTGTAATGTCGTTATTTGCAATTTTCTTGTGTTTTTTATAGGAGGAAATCTTTGTACACTATCCCATTCTTAGACCAAATATTCCATATGAAGGGCCTTCTAATCGTTTCAAGGTTTAAAATTTTTTATATTGTAACAATAGTCTATGTAGGCATGGACTAAAACTTCATAGTCTCTAAAAGGCAACGTCAAATATCCCAGGAAATATTATTATTCCAATGACTTTATTGACATTGTGTTTATGTTTTTGCTTTACAATACAATGTTGTTGTTGGCAATCTTCTTGTATGCGATAGAATATAGTCTAGCATGGGTTTCATTTCCTTTGCCTTGCAATATTTTAATGACAATATGTTTGTGGTTTGTGGTAGAAGGAAATCTAGCTTGTGCTATATTTATTTTGTTTTGCAATGTTTTTCTTCGAAATATGAATGTGTTCGTGGTAAAAATAATTCTAGCACGTGCTAGATTTCTTTCACCTTACAATTTGTTTTTGACAATATCCATGCATTTGTTCATGTTAGAAGTAATTCTATCACATTCTATACTTATTTCACCTTGCAAAGTCTCTATGTGTTTGTCTTTGTGCTAGACAAAGATCTAGAAGAAAATATAATGATTGCCATAGTTAATGTTCTTTCATTGTGTTTTGCTATTATTTTATCTAAAGCAAACTAAGAATATACATGACTATAAGAGATAAATTTTGTGTATATATGTTGTTATTTTGGTCTATACAATTTTTTTTGTTTATTCACAATGTAATGTCTTTTGGAAATGTTCTTATGCTTGTGCTCGAAGGAAACCTAGTAGATATTTGCTTTCCTATATTCACGATTAAAAGAATATAAAAAATTATTTCGGAGTGCCCTTTTTCTAGCCTTAATTAGCTATTATTGTGAGTTATACATTTTTTATTGTTCTTGTTCATTTTGTTAGACATATAATTATGCGAATAGTTGTAGTATTTATAAATTCATATTTTCCTCAATAATTTGAAATTGTGATAACAATTTTTTTACTTTATTTTCAGATACCATGGACTATGAAGCTAGTGAGAATTCAAAGGAAGCATCCAAGGAAAAAGGAAGTTCAAGAAACACGACACCAAATTCTTTAATTGGTATGACAATTTTAATTTATACTTTGTTAAAATTGTTAGACATTGTGTTAATAGCTCGTTGTTGATTAATAAAACCCATGGAAATAGCCTTAGGATTGGGGTTTTAATGAGGACAACCCGTACTAACATGGGTATTTTTTCCAAGAAATTTTGAATATGTTATAACTTTTGGTGTCATATACTAAACTTGCATAACATATGTACTCATTTATTATTGTGCGTGTAAATGAAAATCGTGTATTATAAGGTTGTTTAATACTATTTGTTATTTCATGTCTTCCATTAAAGTTTTCTTTCTAGAAATCGTGGAAACTGGTGGGTTTGAAATTCAAAGTAAAGTAGCGAAGACAAAAAGAAACACAAGTGATCTACAAATGATGCTCCCTTCAACTGGTATGGTAGTTTTATATTTTATGTACTCTTTTAGAAATGGTTGGATTATGTGGTTTCTTTTCTTATCAGTTTTACCCAGGTGATAACTTTTGGTGTCATATAGTAAACTTGCATAGCATATGTACTCATTTATTATTGTGCATGTAAATGGAAATCACATTTTATAAGGTTGTTTAATAATATTTAGTATTTCATGTATTCCATAAAATTGTTTTCTAGAAACTGCGGAATATGGTGTGCCTGAAATTCAAAGTAAAGTAGTGAAGAAAAGAAAAGAAAAATAGGTGTACAAACATTGCCTCCTTCAACTGGTATGGTGGTTTTATATTTTATGTACACTATCTTGGAAATAGTTAGATTAGGTGGCTTTTCATTATTTATAAGAACATTATGTGACAATATTTGAAATTATATTTTAATTTTGATTAATGCAATTTTTTTTTTTTGCTATTATTTGTAGAATTGGTTGGCCTGAAAGAAAATGAAATGTTACAACCATCACTTAAGAAAAAGAAAAGTTATTCAACTCAAAAGGCAATATCAATAACACCTTCAACTTCTAGTTTTGAAATGATTAAAAAATACAATACAAATAATAAATATGAGTTTGTGCAAGATTGGTACATCCAAATAGAAACTCCCATGAATATGTTTCCTGATATGTACCTATTTGGATCAATAGACAAAAACGAACCAAAGATATTAGGAATAATAATTAATTGCTATGCTTGCAATGAAAATGACATTGACTTTCAAGTGGAAATGATTAAAGAAAATGAGGTAAAATTAATTTCATGTCAAGTGGAGTATACAAATTTTAGACCAGATTTGATTGAAGCTTCAAGTACTGATTCAACAAATACGATAAAAAATTCAATGTTCAAGTTGGATAATTTTGAGAGCTTCTCTAAATCTGGACTAAATAGTTGTGCAGATCTTTTAAAATGAATCACCACTGTTCTAAGATATCGTTATGTAAGAAGTAAGAAAACATCATATGTACTTCCTCATTTACAACAAAAGGGTAAATTTTTTGATAAAATATGAGATGATAAAATTGATTCTCAATTACTTGCTTTGAGAAGAGTATATTTATTTGATTTGGAGGAGAACATA
>APFE030980706.1:161599-220487 GCA_000404065.3 Pinus taeda
AAACCAATTATTTATGAGTTCTAACTTGTTTATTCTATTTTGAATTGAAATTTTGACTAACTATGCATTATTAAATCAATTATTCTTATATGTAATCATGTCATATAAGTCAATAAGTCAAGAAAGCATTAATTAATTTTTATTTAACTATCATGTGGTTTAATATGAATGTACAAATGTGAAATTGTTATTTCAAGAATAAAAAACCATGTAAACAAAATGAATTTTCTAATAAAACATGGATTAATGAATTCACCATGAGAATTAAGTAGACTATTTAAGCTCATTCAAGAGATGGGCCATAAATGGATGCCTTTAAACTTTTTACACCATATGACATGCTTTCACCATCAATATTGACATTTCGTAAATTTCAAATCTTAAATAAACTATTTGTACTTAAAATAATCTCATAGAATCCAACAAGACTTGGAAGTTATTTATTGAATTTTATTTAGTTATATGTATTCATAAAAGTTTAAAAATGTAATTTATTTTTGAAATAAACCTATTAATGCAAGTAAAGATATATCTTATAAAAAACTATTTAAGATTAATTGATAATTAGCTTTAAGTGGTTTATTCATGCTACATGAAAAATACAATGTCATAGATGAATGCCTTTTAATACACATTTAATCTTCAAAATCAATATCTTAATGATAATTTAGAAGTATTTACATTAAGTATTTAATAATTAAAGAACACGGGGACTTATATAAATTTCAACTAAAATACATGAGTTACATTTCACATTTATTTCTTCCCCATTAAAAATGCTTATCATTTTCTCTTCTTAGTGAAAGTAATGGTCAATCATGTTTTCCATACTATTGGTTGACACTAAATTTACATCAAGACTATTATTGGTTTTGACAATGTTTACAAGGAGAGATCGGTATCCACACGACCATCAATTGTGTTAATATTTGAAAACCCCTGCCTCCACTACTTACAAGAATTCACCACTAAAGTTTCTTGTTTACTTCATTTTGTGACATTATCCATCATATTGGAATGACTTGAATACCAATTTAAAAACTCTCAGTTAATGCACTTGGATTTGAGTGGAGATAGAACAATGGTGCCTCACCTTATTGAAATATATAGATTAACAATGTATAACATTTATAGTAGATGCATGCATTCTATGAAGATGGATGATGACCCCCTCATTAGTGCTTCATAAAGGCACAAAGGGGCCATAGGAAATTGAGCACAAGAACATTTTAATAAGGTTTTAATAGACTAGTTTCAATGCAATGCAAGGGACACCTATCCTTGTCATTTACAATAAGATCCTCACATCACCATCATTCAATCGAAAAATCCCTTGTAGGTTGGGGGAAAGGGGGTTAGAGTTGCGAGACATAAAATTTAAACATCGATAAATCTAGCATGTTATCCATAACTATAATATCTTGATTGGATGTTTGACATACTAATATGATTTAACTTAAATCAATTTCTTCTAAGAGTTTGATTTCACACTCCTATTGTGTATTGATACTATTATACATAACAACCCCATGTTTGACCTATTCATGATCTCTAATTGGTTAGAAATTACTTGCAAATTATTTTAATGTTGAATCAAGTTAATATGGAAATTTACAAAAAAAATGAATGTTGTTGGAGGCCTTGTAATAGAATACTTCCAAATTTAATGAAATATGTGTTTTATAGGGGAAATATTTATTGTATTATGTCTAGAATGGTCACAGAGACCTTGGTAATCTTGAGGAAGATCGTGAAGGAGATTCGCATGGGTCACCAACATGGTGCAAAAGGTTCCCTCGTCCTGCAAAAATGGGTAATTTATTTTACTGATTTTGTCTTATCTCCATTCCCGTGAGAACCGAGTCCATTCGACATATCTGTGGGGAAGTGTATAGAATTTGATGCCCAAAGTTAGCTAGAAATCCATCTGTGAATTATGGCAGGAAAAGGTTATTTTTTATGAAGGGTTGTGTGAACATTGTAAAATTGTTTTTGTTTATTTCAGAATCTTGTTATCTCACATGCGGATGTAATCGAGTTCTCTAGTATGGAATTCAACATGTATCTCTTACATGGATGACTGTGTTTATTTCCTTGTTTGTTCGTTGTTCTTGATGGCTATTAAGAATCAGGGCCTTCTTGGTAAGCTACCTCAGGAATTGATTCTTCTGTTTTAACTTAAGATGGCTCAGTGAGCCAAATATTAATGTTTCTAGCATCTTACGACAAACCAAATTCATATCTAGGGTAAATTATTGGGTTTTTAGTTTTAATGCTCACTGTTGTATAGGTTTTTTCTGCGATATCCTTACAATTTTACATTTGTAGTGTGTGCTAGCACCTTAAGCTTGGTAATTATTTCGAGCTCGAGGATCGTTGGGTCTCTATTTTGTCTTATTTCATCTATTTCTCTCATGCTGATGATTGGCTAAATGATTATTTTCAAAGAGTATTTGTTACTTCCTTGTTTTAACAAGATTAAAATAGCAGTAATGAAAGTTTAATTAAGGTTTTGTATATTGCAAGATCAAAACTGGTCTGACTATACCTTGGGACGTGTCTGCACCATTGCATTCACATTCTTTCACCAATTGGGATTCATACACTAGTTATAGTGGGCTTCCTGCACTCCTGGACTACACTTAGATTCTCTGTGCCTGTACTCGAACATGCCTCCATTCACGAGGATCGAATTGTATGAGTTGTTAACTTGTATGATTTTGTTCCTTGGCTTTCTATGGTGCATATGGTATCAAAACATTTACTCCCTCCATAAGAATAATGTGCACTTGTCTATTACAATCTCTAATGAACTATCCCAATAGTTGACCTTTCAACAAGCCAGTGAGTTTAGAGGTTCGGCTTGGCATTCAAGCACACAACTTTAGGACAAAGCAATGTGGAAGGAAGAATGGGTAATGGAATGGAAAACAATGGTGTCGGTGATAAGAATGTTGATGGTTCAATTCATTGGTCTTACGAATGGAGATAGCCAGCGGGTTTGCATTGTGGGCAATGGAATTGACAACAACCAAGCAAAGATACATGGAAGCACTCTCAAATCTAACCACTTGGGTTGTATTGGAGTAACCTTCAATATTGTGGGTTTGACCATGTTCTATCAATCCATGTTTAGATAACTTATGTGTCGGTTCATGACTGTAATTTCCCATGAGCCAGTTGAAGGCCTTTGTTAATCTCGAGATTGTTGTTCGCATTGTGGTGTGAGTTAATTCCGACAATGCTAAGTTGTTGATTTTTGATTTTATATTTCAAAGTTGTTTATTCATTTTGGTGAGGAGTCAATTAGATTCATAGTTATCATGAATAAGGTTCTTTAACATAGGCCTCAAGGCCCCAAGCCTGACGAAGAGTTGTGTGGTGTACTGGGCAAGATTTATCTCAAGTGGAGTATCAGAGTTATGAGCATGCAGAATGTGAAAGCCTGAGTTGGAAAATATGGAATCATGGTAGCTCTTACAAGATTCAGTCTTCATGTCTCTAACCTCCTGAATTTGCTTCCCACAAACTACCATAGAGAAATCATGAGATTTCCAAAACCATGTCTAACAACAGATTACATGAAATTTTAGAACGGAATGAAGCACATCATCTATGACCCTAACGCTATCATGCAACAAATCTTCCAATTAATCATGATGAAGTTGACCGTGAATTTGTTTGCGCAACACTGTCACAATAGAATGGCAGCCACATCTGTGTTGAAGTCAACGCAATGCCATGTCCACATCTATGCCAAGTGGTTATGATGTAGCATTGCACCCATCCCATGTAGATTCTAGCAACATCACCGCTCCAGGAAAAGAGGAACAATTCTCCACAATCATCCTTGTTTCTACATTCAGTTACAAGCAAACTTTGTTCATGGAAAATTGTTGAGATATGCTAATCGGTTAATTAAAAAGGCAAAGTTTGCAATTAAATGCTATGTAAGAGATTGATGGGAGCAAGAGTGGAAACTTAGTTATTCAATTAATGAGACAGTAGGGAAATCAATCCAAGCAGTGGCAGTGCGCACAGAGGGAGCACATAAGGAGGGAAGAGGAGTTGTCATAAGGTAGCATTACACATATATCACTAGCGAATAGCTCCTCTTGCCTTGCTGGAGTTGAACATATCTATTTGATGTAAAAATTGCTTTCAGTAATCAATTGAACCAATTTCTCAGCATGTTCTATTGATCTATTTACTACATCTAATGGTGTGAAATTTTGCGTGGACCACGCATGCAAAGAGGGTGTGAGTTGGCTGGGTTAGCCACGCGACTAGCTCAACACTACTTTCATCTTTTAAACTAAATAAAATTTCAATTCTTGTTTGTTTGTTGTGTGAATTTGATTTATTTATAGTTTCTTTTTTCCTTCACTTAATGCCATTTAAATTGTTGCAACACTTTCCTTTCAGCTCTAAAGTTCATTGATTTTCCGCATTAGGAATTTATTCATGTCCTTGATATTTGTGCTTACATTGGGATATTCCTCCAGTAGTTCTTATTTGGAAGATCCGCTTATGCGTTGATGAGTTGTAATTCATTTATATTACAGAACATGAAAACGATATGAGTGATTATGGTTTTGAGGTACTCACATATTCATTTAAATAATTCTTACAAAAAACCATATGTTACTTGTATGTCACGAAGCCGATATTAATGAGAACAACTTGCGAACAATAATATTTACTTTCCTTCAACTTATAAACAGTTATCCATGATTCACTTCACGGACAAAGAAGGAAAGATTCACATTAATTTAATTTCATTCATTATTTTATTTACAGAGTAAATTCACTTGCTATGTTGTTGATGATTTCAAGTTAACTTTACACAGAATTAGTAAAGGCAGAATTAGTCTAGGTAGAACTAGTGCAAGCATGTTAGGCCCCTATAATACTAGTGTAACCCCTTATTGTTATTAGTACAACCCCCTTATTATATTTATGTACCCATGTAGTGCCCATATTGTTACTATTGTGCCCCATAGAAGCCCACTATTGTTATTATTGTGCCCTTACATTATATTGTTATGTCGGCTCTAATTATATTATGACCCTATTTCTAATATAGAGAAAGGAGGTATTTTCATTTGTATCATCTAAGAATTGTTCATTTATGTAATGTAAAGGAGGTTTCCCCCTTGAAGAGGCTAAATTCTAAGGCGTTGAACTATCTTTTCTATTTTTTTTTCAGCTGGTTTCATAACATTTGGCATGAGAGCTTTGGATTCTAGGGTTTCACTGCTCCAAATAGGTCATCGTGGCATTTTCGCTATAACTTTTTTTCTGCGACGTTTTAGAAGCTAAAAAAAACCCATTTGAGAAGAGATTGTGCTGAACCTGGGGTCTAAATTTCAGAGCTTTTCATGCTAAATTTGCAGAGATATGATTTGAGGAATTTCGTCTTTTTGCAGACTCCTTAATTACATTCCGAATAGGTGACCTTGGGAAAATTGTCATAACTTTCTCTCTGAACATCGGATTGAAATTTAGTAAGAAGGTACAGAAATAAGATAGACTGTAGTGCCTTGTATATATTTTTCTGAGCAAAAGGTCAAAACAGTGACACATAGCACATCGTACAAGTTCTATCTCCTAAACTAGTCTATAATCAGGTCACTGTGGGAGATTTGGCATAACTTGTCCTTGGAGAATCCAATTTGGATCAGACTTGTGGCATTAGAAAGAGGACACAAAGGGCTACTGCACATTGTAATTTTATAACTTAAAGATCTAAAAGTATAGACTTACGGTCATTTCAAGATCGAGCTCCTAAAATCAAGGAAAAGAAGATGAGGAAGCTTGATTGCAAGGATCTAGTAAATTGGATACTTCAGATGGAACAATATTTTGATCTACATGGTGTACCACCATTACAAAAGGTATGTATTTCATCTTCATATTTAGAACCAGATCAATTTTTATGGTATAAAGGGCTTTGTTCTCGTAAACAGCTTGTTACGTGGTCAATTTTCACGGAGGAAATGATAGCACATTATGAGGATACAAAGAGAAACACCTTCTTTAGAGCAACACCACAACAATTGGAAAGAGTAAAAAGGCTTTGTTACATATTGGAAAGTAAAATTATGGCAACAAGGAAGTCTAACCCTCACAACTATAAAGATGGAAGTGTTGTTTCTTCTAGCCTTCCAGAACCTACAAGGGTTACACCACAACAATTAGAAGAAAAAAGAGAAAAAGGGATTTGTTACAATTGTGATAGCAAATGCACTAAAGGTCATGAGTGTGTTGAGAAGAAATTATTTTACATATAGAATGAAGAGGAGGAAGAAAAGGATCAAGAAACATCAAAAGAAGAGAATATACACCAGGACCCAACCCCAGAGAAAGAAGAAATGAATGAGACCATATCTTGTAAAGCATTGGAAAAAATTACCACTGCTCAAACTCTCAAGATAGAAGGACATATCAAGAAGAAAAATGTGCAAGAAGTGAAATATCACATCGAGAAAGAGGAAATGAATCCAACCATATCCTGTAATTCAATGGTCGGAATTACCACTCCTCAAACTATCAAGATAGAAGGGCATATCAAGAAGAAAAATGTTCAAGAAGTGAAAGATCACATCGAGCATCAACAAATGAATCTAACCATATCTTGTAAAGGATTGGAAGAAATTACCACTCCTCAAACTCTAAATATAGAAGGACATATCAACAAGAAAAAGGTTCAAGTAGTGAAATATCACATCGAGCATCAACAACAAGTTCTCCAACTTTTAAAGGATAATGCCATTTTGGTGCAAAATCAAATGAAACAACAAGTAGATCAACATCATAGTGAAAAATGTTTTGATGTAGGTGATTGGGTATTTTTACTGCTACATCTCAGGCAAGCTATTTATGAGAAGGAAATGTTGGTAGTACTATATGCACTTAAGAAATGTCGACCTTACCAAATGGGAAGACACTTCAAGGTAAAAATGGATCATGATAGTCTTAAATACTTTTTAGAACAACTATTATCTTTAGAAGAACAAGAAAAATGGGTCAAAAATATGTTGGCTGATGACTTTGACATCATCTATAGAAAAGGGAAGAAAAATTTTGTTGCAGATACACTTTCAAGAAAGGATGAGGATGTGGAAGCATTGTTTTCTTCTATTTCTATTATCCAACCATATTGGATAAACAAAGCAAGGGATGAATGGAAGAAGGACAAAGAAGTATGGCCACTTATTCAAAAGCTATAAAATATCCCAATTCAAACAATATTGCCAGAAATTGAAGAGGAAGGAAAAATCATATTCGAACCTGGAGCAGTCAAAGAAACGAGAACCCAACAGCTACGAAATTGATCAATTTCATAGTATCTCATCAAGTGGAAGAACTTACCCGTTGAACATTCCACATGGGAGGATAAGAATTTTATATAGAAGCATCAAGAACTACTCAAGCGTTGAGGACAACACTCTTTGAAGGAGAGGGGCATGTTAGGCCCCTATACTAATAGTGTAACCCCTTATTTCTATTTGTATAACCCCCTTATCATATTGATGTACCCATGTAGTTCCCATATTGTTACTATTGTGCCCCACAAAATCCCACTATTGTTATTATTGTGCCCTTACATTATTATTGTTATGTTGGCTCTGATTATATTATGACCCCTTGGACTCTTATATATAGAAAGGAGATATTTTCAATTGTATCATCCAAGAATTTTTCATCTATGTAATGTAAAGGAGGTTGCCCCCTCGAACAGGTTGAATTCTAAGGCATTGAACTATCTTTTCTATTTTCTTTTTGAGCTGGTTTAATAACATTTGATGTAAACATTGTTTTCAGTAATCAATTGAACCAATTTCTCAGCATGTTCTATTGATCTATTTGCTACATCTAATGGTGTTAAATTCTTCATGGACCAGGCACGCAAGGAGGATGTGAGCTGGTTGAGTTAGCCACGAGACTAGCTCAACATTTCTCTCATCTTTTAAACTAAATAGCATTTCAATTCTTGTTTGTTTGTTGTGCGAATTTGATTTATTTATAGTTTCTTTTTACCTTCAATTAATGTCATTGAATTTGCTGCAGCACTTTCCTTTCAGCTCTAAACTTCATTGATTTTCCGCATTAGGAATTTATTCATGTCGTTGATATTTGTGCTTACGTTGGGATATTCCTCTAGTAGTTCTTATTTGGAAGATCTGCTTATGCATTGATGAGTTGCAATTCATTTATATCCAGAACATGAAAACGATATGAGTGATTACAGTTTCCAGGTACTCACATATTCATTTAAATAATGCTTACAAAAAACCATATATTACTTGTATGTCACAAAGCCGATATTAATGAGAACAACTTGTGAACAATAATATTTACTTTCCTTTAACTTCTAAACAGTTTTCCATGATTCACTTCAGGGACAAGGAAGGCAAGATTCACATTAATTTAATTTCCTTCATGAGTTTATTTACACAGAAAATTTACTTGCTATGTTGTTGATGATTTCAAGTTAACTTTACACAGAATTAGTAAAAGGTAGAATTAGTGCACGTAGAACTAGTGCAAGCAAAATGGTTTTTACAGTCTTTTTGTTATTATGCCAGCACTGCTTTATTTCTAGTTTAGATTTCCCTTATGTTTGCTTGTAATTAGAATTTCCTTTTGCATTGTTAATTTCCTTTTATTTCCCACACATTTTAATTGTTTTGATTGGTGTTTTCTTGAATTCTCTATTTGCGCTAGAATTCATTATCGATGAGATTAATATGCAAGGTAAACTAGCATTTGTTTTGCAGGTTGCCACTGGCTTTCTCCGGAAATTCAAGTGTTGCATCTCAAAGTTCACGAGCTTTATGGATTGACAAATTAAATGTTGGTACATTTACAAATCCTATACTACACCCAAAATTTTGGCGTCGTTTCGAGGGAGGCGCTTAGGGGATTGACCTTGGTGACCTGATACATTTGTTTTTTATCCTTCACCTAGTTTCTCTTGCAATTTTATGTTCTTTGAATTTACTTCTTTCGTGCACTATTTCTTTAAGGTTTCTAATTTTATATGATGTTGAAAGAACCCGTGACCCTATATATACACCATTCATGTGCTAATGAAAGTACCAGTTGGCTTGCTAAAAATAGGAAAATGGTATTTTGAGGAATGATCTAATGAGGAATATTTATGATGCTACAGAGACATACAATTCATTCAATGAAGAATTAACAATTGAAAATTTTAATATTTTGATTGAACATAAAAATGATATCATTACATCTTTAATTTTGAAATTGGATGTTTTGCAGGAATAGTGGGAATAAGATGAAAACCCACTGCTTATCTTTTGCACCAACTGTAGAAAGAAACACTTCCTTGGAAAGTCTCACTTAGCAGCCTGAAAATTTGCAAAATTTGTGAAGAGGACCATCTAACCAAACATTTCCCATCATTTCCAAGATTAATGCACGTACTTAGAAATCAAGTAAGGAATTGAATCGACTATCAGGTATAACCCAAGACCCATCGCCATTTGATACTTGGAATAATGTTTACTATCCTGAATAGGTTCCTCAAAATGTTCATAATCTTGCAGTTTCATGGCAAACGTTTAATCCTCCTCCAACTAACACCCTACTTCATGGTCGCATTGGCCCTCTCCTTGGACCTCATCCTTGAGCCAGATATCACCATGGCCTCAAGAATCATTTGGATCCTTATCTCTAGGGAAATATCCCATCCAAATTCAATCATGTGAGCACCAACAACAACCACAATATCTTTCCAATGCACCATTAATTTATCCTCCCCCATCGTCTCAGTCACATGTGCAACATTACCCTAGCCTAAATCCATACCCTACCCCTTATCCTAATCCTTACCCCACTCCTTATCCTTACCCATACCCTAGCTCTCATTCAAACCATAATCTATGTTGTAACCCTAGTCCATACCCTCATCCATACCCTAATCCTAGTCCATATCCTTATCCATACCTTAGACCTAACCATAGTCCAAGCCCTAATCCCAATTTAAACCCAAGACTTAGTCCGAGCATTAACCAAAACCCTAACCCAAACCATATCATAAACCCTAATCTAAACAATGAGGTTGCAAAGAAGTTTGAACCATCAATTCTTCGTGTTGATTCCCATGTTGAACATAATACTACATCTTCCATGTTTGGAAAGGGAATGAATTTGGAAACCTCCCCCAGTACCATAGAACATTCACCCCGAGAAGTTGTAATTCAAAGACCACCAGAGGAGCAATCTTTTGTTGGAACCTCTTCTAAAAATGTTGTTGAAACTTGAAACCCTAGAATCTATCTCAACCATTCTTGTCAATTTGAAAATCAAACATTTGAGCTTGAACTTGAGGGATTTTCCTTTTGTCTTTCACCATATTCTTTGTGCCTCCAAGAGAGCGATTATCAAACTGTGGAAGACTTGCATCACTTGGAGAATCATACATATGCAGATTCCACTAAGTCTTGGTTTTGAGCATCCATCTAGCCACCTTATTTCCTCCTCATTCAGAAACTTTTGGTACCGTGTGAGTTAAATAAGTTGGTTTCCCATGCTTTGGTGTGTCTTGAGGTCTATTCTTTAAAACTAAGTGTGAGTATAATCAACATTTTGTTATGCACATGGCTTCATTGGAAGTATGCCTTCGCTTAATGGTGATATTTCTTTCTTTAAAAATAGGGTAGGATAATAAGAGAATAATGAATAAAGATTCATAATAACACTCTTGAACTTGTGATTCCCTAAAAGCACAACTTTTTAAATTTCTATTATAATGCACTCTCATGTTAAGACTTGTTAGAATAACATTACACTTAATGTCTCATACTTTAAAGTGACTTTGATTGTTGATCAATATGTCGGTGAAGTATTGTTATAAGTTACATGCATTATTTTTTTCCTATTCTAACAAAATATCATCCAGAAAATATTTTCAAGTTCCTCTTCGAAGGAACCGGTGAAAAACATTTTATGGTGGACCACGCCTACAAAACTATAATAAGCTTTCATAAAGAACCCTGACATGATCAACTCAAGGAATATTTTTGGTCATTATCCGAGATTTTTTTTAAATAATTTCTTAGGGTAGCATGAACAACATGTAAATAATAGTAATTAAAAACTTGTCATGCCATCCTAGACTCTTAAAGAGTAGATTTGCTTCCCCACCTATTAAGTAACCCATATGAGGTTAATCATAATCAGAGTTTTTCTAAAATCATAAATGAATTAATTGAGGGATAGGAGGTCTCATTGCCAGCCAACCTACTATGCTCATGGATCCTAAGGAAAATGACATTACCGCACTAGCCACCAAGCGAGGGTAATGGCTTTCAGTTGAAAAACTCGAAAACGAGAGGTCTCATCACAATTCAGCTCATTCATTCTTGTTAGTTTTGGTGAATGGCACTGTTAATAGCTGGTTACCAAGCTAGGGCAATGGCCTTCAATTAACTTCTAAAAAGAGAAAAAGTAAAATGTTCTTAAATAAATTTGAATCTATATCTAATAGGTGGGACAAAAGCATTTCATAAGGTTAAAAGGTACCCCTATCAAGGCTATGGATGCCTGCTCGTAGCAGGGCCATCCTTGTTATATTAAAGTTAACTCTATACTATAATTTACTTGGTTGTTTTTTGTTTCTATGAACTCACTGTCAATTTATTTGATAATGGCCTTAAAATCCTTCAATTGTTATACCTTGGAGTTCTATCTTTTTGGAATGATTTTTATGGACATAGAAATCTTAGTTCAGGTAATTCATTGTACCCACCCAAGAGGAGCTTTAACTATACAAGGATAATGGTAAAATAATTATTGTGGGAAGGTATTGGTATGTCCAATTTTAACACTATGTTTTTTTTAAATCAGGTCACTAATATTTACAATGAGGATACTTTAAAGTGTAACTTCTGATAAGGGATGCCTCTGAGATATTCTTTTGGAAATTTTTGAAGTTAGCTATTTTATTCAAGTAATAACACTATCTCTGCAATTTAGTTTTTAAGGCAGTTTTCGTTTTAGGTTTTCTTGAAATCAGGTTAAGCAAATAAAGAGTCCAACAAAAATTATGTTTTTAGAGCAAGCTTTAACTAGCGCATGAAGTGTGATCAGGCAAAATTGCAGGAACATCATTTTGAATGCCTACAAATGTTTCTAATTCTGTTTTTTTCAGCGGAAGTGTCAGTACTGGATTTCCTTGATGAGGATATGCAAGATGGACAACATGGGGGATTTTGGGTCTCCTTTTTGTCTTATTTCTATCTATTTCTGACATGTTGTTGATTGGCTAAATGATTATTTTTGAAGAGTATTTGTTACTTCCTTTTTTTAACACGATTAAAATAGCAATAATGAGAGTTTAGTTAAGGTTTTTTATATTGCAGGATTAAAACTGGTTTGACTATACTTTGGGAGGTGTCTTCACCATTGCATTCAAGTTCCTGCACCAATTAGGATTCCTATGCTAGTTAAAGTGGGCTTCCAACACTATGAAGGATTCTTGGACTGCATTCACATTCTCTGTGCGTGTGCTTGAACATGACTTCATTCATGAGGGTCGAATTGTATCAGCTGTTAACTTGTATGCTTTTGTTCCTTGGCTTGCTATGGTGCATATGGTATCAAAACATTTATTCCCTCCATAAGAATAATGTGTGCTTGTCTATTATAATCTCTAATGAGCTATCCTAGCAGTTGGCCTTTCAACAAGCCAGTGAGTTCAAAGTTTCTGCTTGGCATTCGAGCATATAACTTAAGGAAGAAGAAATGGGGAAGCAAGACCAAGCAATGGAATGGAAAACAATGGCATGGGTGATAAGCATGTTGGTGGTTCAATTCATTGGTCTTACAAATAGAGATAGCCAGCGGGTTTTCATTGTGGGCAATGGAATTGACAAGAACCAAACAAAGATACACGGAAGCACACTCGAATCTAACCACTTGGGTTTTCTTGGAGTAACCTTCAAGGTTGTGGGTCCGACCATGTTCTATCAATGCTTGTTCAGATAGCTTGTGTGTAGATTCACGACTGTAATTTCCCATCAGCCAGTTGAAGGCCTCTATTAATCCCGAGACTATTGTTCGTGCTGTGTCATAAGCAATTTTGAGACTGCCAAGTTGTTGATTTATGATTTAATGTTTCATAATTGGTTATTCATTTTTGTGAGGAATCGATTGGATTCATAGATATCATGAATAAGTTTCTTTAACAGAGGCCTCAAGGCCCCAAGCCTGATGAAGAGTTGTGCAGTGTATTGGCTAAGATTGATCTCAAGTGGAGACTTAGAGTTATGAGCATGCAAAATGTGAAAGCTCGAGTTGGAAAATATGGAATCGTGGCAACTCTTACAAGATTCAATCTTCATGTCTCTGACTTCTTGAGTTTTCTTCCCACAAACTACCACAAAGAAATCATGTGATTTCCAGAACCATGTCTAACAGCAAATTACCTGAAATTTTAGAATTGAACGAAGCACATCATCTATCACCACGACACATGCCCTATCATGCAACAAATATTCCAATTAATCATGATGAAGTTGACCATGAATTTTTTTGCACAATATTGTCACATAATATAATGGCAGACACATCAACCCTGGAGTCAATGCAATGTTATGGCCATATCTATGCCAAGTGGTTATGATGCAGCATTGCACCCATCTAACGTGGATTCCAGCAACATCACCATTTCAGGAAAAGAGGAACGATTCACTAGAATCATCCCTGTTTGAGCATTTAGTAACAAACCAACTTTATTCATGGGAAATTGTTGAGATCTATTAATAGGCTAATTAAAAGGGGGATGTTTGTAATTCAATGCTATATAAGAGATTGTTGGGAGCGAGAACGAGAAACTTAATTAGTCAATTAATCAGACAATAGGGAAATCCATCTAGGCAAGGCAGTGCACAAGAAGGGAGCATGTAGTGTTGGAATTTTAATGGTGAATTCCATAACACAAAACATCCCAGAACAACTCTCTAATATGATGGAATTTTCTGCTAAATTCCTAAACAAATAGACAATTCAAAACTGCTCTGTTTCAGCACAAAAAACTGAAAAATTTCGTTCTCTGGACTTGGTGTTGCAGCAACAGGAAATAACACTCTGTTTCTGTTAACACAGAAAAAACAGAAAACTGTGTTGCTGTAACTCGTGTTGCAACAACGCTGCTCGTGGTGTTGCAGCAACGCGATTTTTGACGCAAAACTATTTTTGACTTACGGTGTTTCGGCAACACGATTTTGACGCTAAGTCTTTTTATGGGCATCAAAATTACTTAGAGATTTACACAGTAAAATCAAAGCGGTTTTAACACTTGGTGTAACAGCAACTGAACATCAGCAAAAACAGTAAGCTTGAATTTATAAACTGTAAACAAAACTGATACAGAAAACTTAGCTGTTACAAAAGAGGAACGCTTCGGTTCCAGAAATCGATTTTCTATCTCAGAAAATCGCAGGTTCAGCACTTGCTGTGCATTTACAGAAGAGACACACTCTGTTATTCTAACCTACGCTCAAAGTATAAAACCAGAACTGTTTTTCTAAAACTCGGACAGAAAACAGAACTGTTGTTCAGAAATCTTTTGCACTGTCTGATACTTAATAAACAGAACTGTTGTGCGTTTACATTTATAGGAAAAATAAAGATCTGAGTTAAACAATAATTTAAACAAAATATCTGCTGATCTCTATCTGCGTATTTATTGCAGAAGAGGCGGTGAGGCGGTGATGACCTTTACAGCAAAAAATAAAACGGCTGTCTGCAGGGGATTTAATTCTGAATTTAATGCTCAAAATATCAGTGGACTTTTGCGGCACCGAACAATCTGAAATGGCTGCTGAAGATCAGATTTCGGTTCTGTATTAATTGTTTGCAGTTGGAATTAAATTCACATCTCTTGGAAGAATATGTTCGCAACATGTCACGATGATGTTCGCAGTAATTGCTACCCTCCACCCGCGGATTACAACAACGCCAATGCCTGCCATCAGCCCAATGATATCCAATTCTTCCGCCAAATTGCATTCGACTTGCTTTTTCATGATGAATTTTTATTATTTAGGTGAACCCTGACACGCAACAAAATTTTGAGTGTTGGTCTTTCTCTCCGAAAATCAGGTTTTTGGATCTCCCAATTTTCAGAGATTTCACATTACATCACCGATTAAACTATTCCAAATATAATTTTGTATTATTAATATAAGCTTCTGAAATTGTGAAGAATTGATGTTAATATCACCAATGCTGCAAACGAATTATTTGATCCTTCTGACGGTTTTTGCGTTGGAGAATGAGGGTATCTTCACAGAATAGGTCGGCCTTTTATATGTTAATTTTTCGTGGACTTTAGGGTGTGTCCGCTGACTTGTGGGGTGGGACAGACGACCATTTTGTTTTTAAATTTCAATACATTTTAAAATTAATCCCCACATTCAACGGCACGTAAGGATATATGTGAAAAACGGGTTATCCCCGTCCCGACCTCTGGTGCGATTTATGGGTTTGTAATTTATTAAAATGTAAAATAAATAAATAAATTTTTGTATATTTTTTTGAATGGTTAATTTTTTTTTAAACAAGATTCGATAGTGGATATATTATCAAAGGTTGTGATGGAGCAAGCTCTTATTACAATTAACTGTAGCATAAGTGGAAATTAAATTGTGAAAATGTGCTCGGAATGCAGTGTCTCTTCTTGTGTTTATATTAAAAAATTCAGAGATTTTTGTAGCTATTTTTGAATACTGTGTAACATATTGTCCTACTAGTAAAACAAATTTACATAACATTGATTCTCTCATATTTTTTCATGGTTTGTAGTCTAACATATTTTCCTACTAGTAAAACAAATTTACATAACATTGATTCTCTGGTATTTTTTCATGGTTTGTAGACTGACTACTCCTCAGAGGGTTGATTATTCTTGTCTTGAATTCCATTTGGTTTGCTTCCTTCTTTTTCCCATGGTTTGTAGACTGACTACTCCTCAGAGGGTTGATTATTCTTGTCTTGATTCCATTTGGTTTGCTTCATTCTATTTCCCGTTGGGCTACTTGCTGTTCCTTGTGTTGTTGTGTTGTTCTGGTTGTTCCTTGTTTTGTTATGCTCTTCCTTCTGTTAGTTGTACCTGTTCCTTCTGCTTTTTGTTCCTTCTGTTGTTGTGTTGTTCTTTCTGCTTGTTGTACCTTATGTCGTGTGCGGCTGTTTGTTCGGCTTGTTGTTCCTTCTGTTTGATGTTCCTTCTGTTGGCTACATTTATTCCTTCTGCTTGTTGTTCCTTTTGTTGTTGTGATGTTCCTTCTGCTTACTATTCCTTCCGTTGTTGTGTTATTCCCTTTGCTTGTTGTTCATTTTGTTGGTTGTAGCTACTAGTTGTTCCTTCTACTTGCTACTTGGTGTTTCTGAGTGTGACTGATAGGGAGGAGAGGCACTAATGGGGGGAGGTAAAGAGGCGGAAATGGTCGCTAGAGGGGGAGAGAGGATGGTGGCTAGAGGTTTGTAGAACGCAGATGGCTGGAAGCTTGACATCTCTCAAGAGAGCCTTGAAATGAAGATCTCCTTCGTGTCTAGGTTTTATTTCAAAATTCTGAGTACAATGCTCAATCTGAGTGTTGAGGCCAAAAAATAATAGGTCTCCCTGATGTAGCTTGGTTAAGGAAGAGGATGAAGTGAGAAGGGTCTTCCATTGAGACTAAGGTTTCCTTGAGGTAGTAGCCAAACTTTATTTGCCGGAGAGTCTGCTTGCTTGTTTAAATACTGAAGAATGTTGTAAGAGTCAACTCTGTCAAAATCTTTCAAAGTGTTTCAGATTCGCTGAAGAGTTTTGTTTAATGCAAGATTACAAAAATGACCTTCGAAGTTTAAAAGTTTAATAAGAAGCTCTGAGTCTTTGAAAATTTGAATTATTTTAAAACATAGCTCCTTCGCAATCTGAAAAGCTTTTAAGAGATTGTGACTCTTCGCTTGATTGTTCGAGCTAGTGCCTAGGCCCCAGCTGAAGCCGATTTCATTCGATCTACCCAGGGAAAGAATCAAACCCCCTACACCTGTAGTTCCTGGATTCCCCTTGGACACCCCATCAAAGAAGATCGTGGCTTTTGAGGTCCCCTACCACCACGTGCGAAAGTCACCTTCAATGAGTCACAAGTGCCAAGAAGGAGCACTCAATGGTTTGCTGACTAAATCATTCCTCTCTCCTATTGAGCAGGGTCCCAACCACGTAGAAGCTTCTTAAGGTAAAGAAGTGGCGGGAGCTAATTTAAAAGGGCTTTCACTTTTCTTGCCACTACCACTTAATTTGGAATCCTATTGTTGAAAACGCAATCGTTTCTACCCAATCACACTTTCCACCAAAGGCATTTGGGGATAACTTGCGAGATGTTATTCTAGACTGCCTTTTAGCTTTTTTCTTAGGATTTTGGTTTGTCCAGGAGATGTAAAGAGAAATGACAGATGTTTGGGAGGGGGAGGGAGCACTAAGACTGTGAAGGACCAATTTCCAGACTGCTTGTGTGAAATCGCAGTCAACCAGTAAGTGATCAGAGGTTTCAGCAGCAGAATTGCATAAGCAACATCTAAAGGAGTTGTGGAACCCTCTTTTGTTCATATTTTCACTTGTTAGTGCCTTTCTATGCATGAGTATCCATGTGAAGAAATTCACGTTTGGTAGGCTAAAGGGGGACCAAACTGAATTCCAAAGCTTCAACCTTAGTGAAGGGGCATGAGTAGATTGTAAAGAGGAGAAACCTTGAGTTGCTGTGTAAATTCCTATTCTTTCCCACCCCCATTTATCCTTGGATGAGCGGTGGACAGGGGCGAGGCAAGAGAGTGCTGTCCACAACAAGTTTTTCTGAGTGTGAAGAGGTTCTGGGACCCCTAGAAAAGTCCATCCTACCCAATTCCCTTTGTTTTCCCAAGAGCAAATGTTTGCAAGCCGGAGGAGACCTTTGTTCACTAGCTAGGTATTTAACTCGTTGCAAGAGTTTAGGGAGGCCAAATGGGCATTCCCTTGAATAGTATCCTCCCATAGCAAGGTTCTCTGACCATTGCCCGAGATTCTGTATAAATGTTGTTGTAAGTGATTGATGCATCTTCTGCTTAAATTCCAAATTGTTGTTCCTGTTGGAGTATATGTTGTTGTAAAGTTTGTCAAGGAGCCTCTCTTTAGATTTTTCATCCAGAGGATCTTGCTCACAGGATGTTTTTTGTTTGCATATAGTTGCCATATAATTTTTCCACCAAGAGCCAAATTTTCCAAGCTTGGTTCCCGAATCTATAACCCACCTTCTTGGAGTGGTCTTTTAAGGATATCCCATCTTACCATATGTAATTTTCTCTGGTTTCCCTTACCCCCATTCCATAGGAAATCCCGAAGGAGCTTGGAGATCTGTTTCGTGATAGACTTGGGCGCTAGCAAGAGGAAATACTGGAATATGGGGAGGGCGGAGAGGACTACCTTTATCAAAACCAGCTTCCGAGCCTTTGTTAGCCATTGGCCTCCCCAATATGCTATTGTTTCTTTTATCTTGCTAATTACTTTGATCTAGAGGGAGGGGTGGCTTGGTCCCAAGGTTAAGGGAAGGCCTAGGTATTTGCTTGATTCCCATTTGTCATACGCAGGGAATCCCAAGGAGCAAGCGATTCGAAGGATACTTAGATGATCTACATTCCAACCATAGACAATGCTTTTTCTTTTGTTGATCAAGGCTCCTGTAATTAAACAAAAATGTTGAAGAATCTCATTGAAAGCCCTTGCTATCTTAATTGAAGCCCCTCCCAAGAGGAGAGAGTCATCTGCAAAGAGGGCATGATTTATAAGATCCACACCTCTTGCTGCCTTAATGCCTAGGATATAGCCTACTTCCATTTCAACTTTTAGCTTTCTGCTTAGGGATTTTGCCAACAGGATATAAAGAAAGGGTGATAATTAGCACCCTCGGTGGAGCCCTCTTGTAGCGTGGAAGAAATCAACGGATCTGCCATTGACTAGGGGCTCTATCCAAGGTCTATATGTGCAAGCTTTTATCAAGTTGACAAACTCAACACTAAAACCAATGGAGAGAAGGATTTTATAGAGGAAAGAGAGTTTAACCTAGTCAAAAGCATTTGACATATCCAACTTGATGAGCATGCCAATTTCCTTCCAAATGTTGCTAGAGTGGAGGGCTTCTTGAACTTGGATCACATTATCTATGAGGTTCCTTCCTTTGACAAACCCGCTCTGAGGAGGGGAGATTAGATTCCTTAACAGAGGCTTGAGTCTATTGGCTAAGAGTTTGGTGAGAATCTTGTATGATGCATTGCAGAGTGAAATAGGCCGAAACCTGTCGAAAGTCTTTGGGTTAACTTCTTTTGGGATTAAAGCAAGGAAGATGGAGTTGGTGCACCCTCCCACTTTGGCTTTCTTTTGGAAGGCTTTTATCATTCGAAGGAGATTGAGTTTTATTGCATTCTAGCAAGCTCTGTAAAAATGGATCGTGAAGCCATCCAACCCAAGGGATTTATCGAGCTCCATTGACCATATGACTTCCACTATCTCTTTTTCAATAAGAGGCTTTAATAACCCAATGTTTAAATCTGTAATGAAAAGTGAAGGGATGTTTGACAAAAATTCAACAGCTAGATCATCATCACAAGAACCATCCTCCTGAAACAATGGCTAAAAACGAGAAGTGGCAGTCTGTTTTAGAAGAGGTTGTCCTTTAATGACTTCCCCCTCCCTAGCGGATATTTCTGAGATGTGATTGCGAGAGAGACGAGATTTGCATTGTATATGAAAGAATGATGTATATCTATCTCTAGCTTGCAACCAAAGGCTGCAAGACTTGAAGCACTAGTGCTCCTCTTCCTGGCAAAAGGAGAGAAAATAATAGAATTAGGCATTCTATTTGATGAGAAGCTGAGCTTTGGTGGTTTTAGTTTCTTCCATGCCTACCTGAATCTCGGCTAAAGCCTGCAAAGTCTTTTGTCTATTGCTCATTGGAGTGGAGAGGTTTTTTTCTTTTCTACACAGGTTATTAAGGCATACTTAGTGTGGCTAAGTTTCTTTTCCCACACAAAGTTGGGGGATCCTTCAACTAGTTGTGACCAAGCTTGAGCCACTATGTCCATAAAGCCCTCTATCGCTACCCAAGGAGGACTGAATCTAAAGGGAATAGGGCCTAAGTCTTCCACTTTTTCTAGCAACAACGAGATGGGGTTATGGTGAGATGTTATCTTGGGCATAATTTTTGAAGAAATTAAATACTTCCCCTCCATCAAAGAACTTTGAACTAGAAACCGGTCTAGATGAGCAAAAATGTTGGCATTACCAACTCTATTGTTGGTCTAGGTATAATGACCTTTCTTAGGTTTGAGGTCAAGGAGGTCACAAGTAAGAATCAAAGACTCCACTAAGACATGGAAGGGATCTTTACCCCAAACTCCACCTTTTTCTTCTTTCGAATGTTGAGATCTCCTGCCAGTATGATGTTTGGGGGAGTGTAGATTTCTAGGAAGTCTGAGAGAGAATTCCAGCAGTCCTTCTTTTCCAGGAAATTAACAGGGACATAAAGATTGAAGAGAGCTAAAGAAATCTTACTTGCAAGATGTTGAAGTTTTATGTATATCCAGTGTTGGGTTGCAAAGGAGCTTTTCAGCTGAAACATATCCTCTGACCATAAGGTTACAAGACCCCTTGAAGTACCTCGAGTGTTGACCGCTTTTCCTGAGTTCTTATTCCACTTGATTCGAATCAAGGATAGAAGAGCATCCTCTTCTATCTTTGTCTCTTGGAGCAGGAGGATATTTGAGGGTTCCATTCTTGATATATTTTTTATTGCTTCAGCTTTCAATGGGTTCCCTAAACTCCTGTAATTCCAAGAGACAATCTGCATTATTTACCAGGGAAGAAAGGAGTGGGCCCTCCCTTTCTGGGTCGAGCCCCTGTGTTTATACCTAATGACATTTCAATTGTGGATTGACTGCCCTGCATATTTAATCTCTCCAGCTCTTCTTCTCTGATCTCCTTACAAGATTTCATTCCTGAATTTTTGGTGGAACACTCAAAGAGTCTTCTTCAAAAGAACCAGGGTTGTCTATCAGCTTTTTCTTTTTGATCATTTCTGCATAAGAGAGTGGGGATACGACACCTGCTGGAGAGCCATGGGTTTCCTGCGGCGTTGCGTCTACACAAGGGATTTTTGTGGTGGCTACTCCAGTTTGTTCTTGAGATCCTGAGCTTATTTCTGTGTCTTCTATCTGTTCAATATACTGCAACACCTCCCCCTCTTCAAGTTCTGGTTGGATTTGATCTTCTGGATGGTTTAGAACAACAAAATGATTTTTTGAAGTGTTGGAATTTGCTTTGGCCTAAACTTCAGGTAGTCTCTTCCCAGAAGAGGGTCCCCTTGTCTCTACACTCCCTCCTTTCCCTTTCGCCTTGTTGGTCTGCTTGGATGTGCCTACTTTTCAGGCTTGTGTCTACTATTCATCCTTCTCTTTTTTAGATTCTTCCTTAGTTTTATTCTTGTAGTTTCAAGTGAAATGGCCATAGCCGTGGCAGTGTGGGCACTTGAAGGGGAGCTGTTCATAATCAATTTCCTGTATGTGAGACCAGCCAGCTACAGTTAGCTTGATTGCCTCGGGCAACCCTATCTCCAAGTCGACTTCAACACATATTCTAGCACATGAATATTGTTCTCTCCTTTCAACCCTATCAATGTATTTGCCTAGTTTGTTCCCAATGGTTTCCATAGATCTGGGTTCCAACAATGAAGAGGGAGGTGGGGTAACCTTACCCAGACAAGAACGGTGGAAGGAATACCTTGGGAAGGATCAAAGTCTGTCGTCCATTTATTCAGATAGAGCCCTTGGGGGCACATGAAATATGGACCGTTTCGAAAAATAAGGTCTCGATCATCTGCTAAATCGAAGACAAAAACATAATTTCCTCTGCCTATCAGATGATTTCATATTCCTTTAGAGACAAGGGTCCTCTAGTTTCGTTGGACCAACACATCAATAGCTTTGGGAGAGGGCCAGAGCCCCATAAATTGACCAATGAGCCTGTGTTCTACTAGGATCAACGCAGTCTGGCATGGACATTCTACAAGCAATTCAACATAAGGGATGGATTCGGTTTTCTTTACAAACTTCTATTGATTCAGGTTTGCTTTCCTCTTGCCATAGGAGGATACTAGATTTTTGAAGGCTTCGATCTCAGGAGGGAGGGGAGGATGAGGGCCCCCTACAACATCCATCTGGGTAGAAATCGAATTTTTACAAGTTGGATCGTTTTAGGGTTTTTTTTACAGATTGTTAATATTTTGACAGTGATCTTTATAATGATGATGATCATTAATGTTTATTAACATTAATGTTGTTCATTTGATTTTAAGAATTTAAAATATTAATTGCTACTCTTTAATATTTAAGCAGGAAGGCGTTCCCCTTTGAAATTAACTCCCCTCAGTGTCACTTTGCACCATTATGCACCTTCAGATTTAATGTTAGACGATTGAACAAAATTCAACCATTAAATTAATAATCAGTTAATATTTAATAATAATTTTATGTTAATAGTTTGTGATAATTAAATTAAAATTTTAACTACTCATAACTCATTGAATGATTCTCTTTCATGTCCTTAATATGGGGAGAGGGGAGATTGCAGTAAAAAAAAAAAAAAAAACGCACAATAATGCGTTATGTGGCTGGTATTTTGGAAAGGCAGATACTTCGTGTACGCGCTCGATTTGATTCAGCGAACGCTATCATTGTTTTTTGAAGTTTATTTAACTTGGAAAGATTTAGTTGGAGGAACTTGGAAATATTTAGTTGGGCTTGAGATTGTAGGATGGTATATGGAATTCAAAGGTATGCATTTACTAACATCTCTGTGTTTTTTCCACTTTATATATAAATTCCCAAATAGGTTTAGTTGGAGGAACTTGGAAAGATTTAGTTTGGGTTGAGATTGCAGGATGATCGATGGAATTCGAATGTATGCATTTACTAACATCTCTGTGTTTTTTCCACTTTATATATAAATTCCCAAATAATTTTTATGACGATGAGTTATGGGCCTGTGAAGGAGCCCAAGAGATTGCGAGAGGAGCCACTATTTTGCATCGATGAGGAGGGTTTGGGTAATGGAAATCTCTATCCATGAGTGTTAGAAATCTATAAAGGCAAAGGAGGGGTGGAGCTTTCTGCCAGGAGTGTCGGTCGATATATGGAAGGGGACAGTGGTGGGTGTAATGGGTCCTAGTGGTAATGACAAATCCACATTCCTCAGGGTGTTGAACAACTTTGCGAAGCACCCACTACTCATAGTTTTATGTGAGAAGGGGAGCATTTATATTATGATTCTTTCTTGGGAGAGCTGACTAGGATGGCATGCAGGTTTTCAGATGTACCTCTCACTACATTCCAAGAAAGGAAAAAGGTTCTTTATCTATCAATAAAGACGATTAGACTATAAATAAGCCAATGATTTGCAAGCACCAGAGCTTGACAAACTCCGCATGGCGTCCATATCACCCAAAATGGGGAATATGGAGATGAAACGCATTCATAACCCTACCCGCCACCAAGTTACTTTCTCCAAACACAAGAACTGATTTCTAACAGAGGCATATGATTGGTGATAACTTTTTATAATTTTGAATGCAGATAAGTTTCTTTAACTTTGTAAATGTTATTAAGTGGAAAAAAAATGGTTTTAGATCACTTTTTCTACTTTAATAGTTATATGTGTTTAAATAATTACAATATATTTAATAAAAATAAATTCATTTGCTCAAGACAATGAGTGTTAGTTAAAGGAAAATTACTTCATTTTAATTTAGGAAAGGATAAAACTGTGAGTAGAAATACAACAATCCTAATTTTTTCATTAAAAAATTTACTTTCTATTTAAATATTTTAATAATTTTTTTGATATTTTATTTAATATAATAGTAGAATTTTTGTTGGCAAATAATGACTTGTTATTTATTATATTTTTAAAATTGTTTGTTTTTTTAAATAGTTTTTAGGAGACAAAAATAATGGTTAATATGTGCAAGGAATTTCATTTAGTTTTTATTTATAATATTAAATAATAAAGGTGCATCATGCTCTCTGTTAATTTCTTGCAAATTACGCATCAATTCCATTTGAATATTATTATTTCTTCTCTGTAAAGATGTCAATGTTTCAATTATTTGTGGATTATTGAGTATTTTTAGCACCATATCATGATCAATCATGTTTCCCTTTTCATTTGATTTTGCTATTGTAACAAAAACAGTAGCAGCAACATCTGCTGCAGCTATAGTTATGTCAGGTTCTGTTGCAGGTTTAGATATGGATAAGGACTCCTATTTTTGTTGATAAACACTAGGAGGGACCATAGAGACAAAGTTGCCACCTTGGGATGTGTTTTAGCCACTACAACCACCCTCTGAATTTTTTCCTTAACCTGTTTTGGAGCCCCCCTACCAAACATACACAAAACTTTGTCTTGCTTCGTCAAGTACTCAAGCTTCAAGTGTTTTCCTCACACAAAGGCAGCCTGCCAATCATAGTTGATCCATTCCCCTCACAAGATGCTCACCTAAACTTGGTCCAGCTGTAGGCTGAGTAGCTTCCGCTTGAAAATTGTGGATTTATGGAGGGCAACCAACCTTCCCTCCAGGAATTGCGCAATCCTCTTTGATAGCCTCTTGGGCTCCAGGATTGCGCAATCCTGCCAGCCAACCCTCCCAACAATATTTGCGCAAATTTTTCTAGCAGCAGGCTGTTCAGCCCAGGATTTGCGCAAATTTGGGCAGCAGTCAGTTGCTCTGCCCAGAAATTGCGCAAACCTCCTGGGCAGTTAGCCCAACTCCCAGCCAGGAATTTGCATCCGGTTGACCAGTTCCACTGGGGGACGAGGAAACTTAATTGGTATGCATGCATGACTTTATCTTCTCGAATAGCAAGAGACAACATGCAAAAGGAATCCCAAGATTTGGGGAGCTATTTTTAGTAGCGAGGGGTTACATGCAAATTTGTTTTAGATGTTTCACTCCAAGTGTCGCTTTTTCCTAGATTTGTGGCATGCACGTCATGAGACCAAAATTATTTATTTGATGCATCAAAGCTCATTCATTCACTTTAACCTTGGAGCTCTAACATCCCACATCACATCCAGGACTCTTCGACACATCCAACTCAACTATTCACGGGTAAGTGGCCTCAACTTGTCTTTTTCAACATTTCTATTATTTTTTTGGTATTCTCTTATGTGAGTGTTGTTTGCTTGATTTCTTTGAAAATATATTGAAATTTACATGTATTCTAGCTTGTCCTAGCTCTATTTGAGTTTTCATTTCTATCTCACTGTTGTTGCATGCATGAAACTATTTTGCACGGATGTTCGCCCAACTGGTGAACTGCCTCACCCACATGCATGTTGATCTATCTGCTAAATATTTCATTCATGTTTTGCATGCAATGTTAATCACTTCTTCTATCACTTAGTGTCACCATGCATTTTACTGTCTTAGTTTCTTTCAGTTTCCCATCGACAAGTCCGACCAACCTTGGCCCAGGCTCTACCTTCACCAAGGCTGCATTGCACAATCTAGGGAAGGAAGGCTCACCTTCCTCCCTAGAAATGCGCATTCTTTCCTATCACTAGCCTCCAGGATTGTTTTGTGCATTTCTGGAGGATAGTGGCTGCTTGGCCCAAGAATTTGCATAAATCTGTCCCTAGGCCAGTGGTCATTTCTAGCTATATTTGAACATTTCATAATCCTAGTAGCCAACCGCTTGACTAGATTTTGCATTTCGCTGATCTAGCAGCCAATCCTGCCTCCAAGACAACCCAAACTACCTTTTTCATAGTTCTGTAAGCTAGTCACTCAACCTCCTCGTAAAATTTGCGCAATCTTTCTCATCAGTTCCCCAGGTATGTGTCATGTCCTTTCCCAGATTTACTTTGTGTTCACGACATATTTCTTGCCATGCATGTTGCTTGTTTCCAGATCCTTCAGGTGTTCATATGTCTCAATGGCTTCCAAGAGAATAGGATCTCAGGACACTGATGGTATTGCAGCTGGAGCAATAGCTGAGTAGGTGTCCTCTCGTATTTGATCTACGAAGATAAATAGTTGTATCTAGACAAGGACATCAAACTGAAGTGGCAAGATACGAATGAAACATTCGCAGGAAATTTTGGGGAAGGCCTCGAAGTCCGTTAGGTGTACGTGAATATTCATAAGTCCAGATTGTACTATATTGCATGCAGATACCCCATGTTACCATGCACAAACATGATTCTCTAGATCGTCTCTCATATTGACCTCGAGATGATGACCTTGAGCAGTCTTAGTGGGATGAAGCTTGCAACCTTCTAGGCACGAGATTATGACAATATGTATCAAATGTCATAGCCCATGACTGTCATGGACCCTCCGTTCAACTTGCCCAACAACGGAGCTCACTCCGGAGACATTATGAAGGATTGGGTAAAGGAGCCAACTTGTTTTAGGATGACACCCAACCAGATCTACAAGACAAAGATATTGAGGAAGGCGTACCAATACTTGGTCATATTCACATGTCGATTGAGTGGCCAAGCAAGCACTGGAACCTTTCTTCAGCGTTGGGTGATCACATCAAACCCACTGGCTAGAGAAGGAATACCATGCAACTGGTCCGGCATACTCGCTCAACAGCTGAAGGAACAAGTTATGAAGGATTGGCAGTCACTCGAGGGTATGCATGTAGAGATTTATATGTCTGATTACATTCTAGATGTAGTCTGTGCCCGACATGAGTTCCCGGGCTTGGAGTGGGCATGGTCACTGGCAGAGACTATTGGAACACATATTTCAAGTTATTTTCTGTATGCAACTTCAAAGGAGTGATCATACGGCTATCCGACCATTTTTCCACCCCAGTGTATAGGTTGATATTTGAATAGGATCCACCTTTCACATTAGTGGAAGCGACGAAGGCATTGCTAGGAATTGCAGGTGGTATGCCTCACCATCCGACACGTTCATCCAAGTGTTCAGTGTGGAGAAGTCTCTGCATGTTCTGCCAAAGTTCGCCTTGGACATGCTTGTGATGCAGGATGTTGCGTACCACATCTTGGCATGATTGATGGTTAGACTGTAGTGGAAGAAGAAGGCACCTTTGCCTGCTCTTCCCTTGCGGATTGGGTTATATGAGATATGGATTATCAAGCAAGCGGATGTCAAAGCAGAATAGATGAGGAAGTATCCTTTCGACCTCTGAAGCTTCAACCTATATGACCCACATTGTATTGTGAAGGATCACTGCGTGAGAGTTCAGTTCAACTGGATCCATGGAGCATGTCATTGGGCCAAGGAGGAATCACGGAGGTACTCCTACAATTCCTCAAGCCCAATGAATAGGTCAACTTCACCTGTAGAGTGGTTAGAAAAGTAGCATAAAGTAGCATCACAAAGATCACCAACAGTAGCAATAGTATAGGCAGCATAGCCAAGAATACATGTGCACAACAAAGGAAACAGGAAGATTGTTGACGGCATGGAGGAGGAGAAAAGCTGAAAGTTTCGAGCAGATCTACTTATAGAACAAGCAACTATGGCTATTTAGGCAAAGATGCAGCAGTGTGAGAAGAAAATTGCATGAAGGCATAGGGATAAGAATGGAATGGAAGAAGTAGAGAAGGAGTTTCATGAGATGAGGGAGAAACTCCAGAAAGAACAAGGGTTGCGCAAACAGGAGAAGGAAATGCAACAATAGAAGATTCAATAGGGGCGCATCACGTGTATACAGACGAAGTAGCACCCATACAAGTAGTTGATTCATCTTAACAGCTGGAACCAGGTAAATAGGGTGAACCATCATAGGGGCAAGACTTTGTGCATGAGATAGAATAAGCAGTTTAACAGTTGGATGTAAACATGGAGCAATAGGAGTTGGAATAGGACACCAACCTCATGCCTCACCATAAAGGGTTCAACCCACCTGCTTCATTGCATCCTGATGATGACAAGTCTCGAACGAACTAGGAGGCACTAAGATCCTTGGTGATCAATCGGAAGGAGAGATGCGCAACATATCTTTTGATGAATCTCATCAAAGAGTTTTGCAGTATCCTAGAGTATCGAATTCGGAGGACCAAACGTCCCATGCACAAGTTGAAGAACAAGTGATTGTGACTGATGTGCACAAGCATCCAGCTGCTTTAGTCGATGCAACTAGAGTCTATGCCGAAGCCACTAGCTCAAGTGTTCATTGCCTCATAGCTAAGAATGAGTGAATGGCAAAGGAAGTAAAGGTGGCCAAGCAAGGATTAGACTTGGTGACAATGTCCACTCGAGCTGAACTGAAGAAGGCAATACTAGATGAATTATTGTCCCTTGATACAGTTATGCAAGCATTGTACTCCAAGTTTGGTACCTTGCACCAAGCAGTCATCCATCTCCATAGGTGGCAGTAGCGATGTGCGAGAAGAGCACGCATCCTGAAGAAAATACATGTTGTTGTTGATAACATGAAAGCATGGATGATGAAGTACAAGGGAGCCCTACTTTACTTACAAAAAATGATGAAGGCCAATGCGGTCAAACTACAAGAACGTCTCAGGAGTTAGATCTGGAACTATGAAGACCTACCTCAACTCATCACTAGCATACATGCTTCCCATGCATGAGTATTCAAAAGCATGGATGTTACAGTGCACACTCATGCGATCCCATCACTTGGGACTCTCACCCAGGTGAAGACAAAGAAGCAGGTCCAACAGGAGCTTGACTCATACTTCAATGAGTTGATGCACACTGCCACCATCCCAGACTTGCCTATCAGTGCAGACATCATGCGGAAGTATGTTGTTAGTCTGCCACATTGAAGACAATGATGCACATGCTCTCAGATGAGTTGGAAAGAGGAGCTAGAGCAGTGTACCCAGATGCTATGGAGGAAAGGTTCAGTGTTCAGATAGATGTCACAGAAGAACACATGGACACTATCAAGGACTACCAATCTTGGCATCAATATGTCACTGCTAATTAGCATGAGGATGTCAAGTAGTTAGAATTCTATGGATGTCTAGGTCTGAATGATGTCTAGTTTGTCTTGTTCAAGCCATTGTTCACATGGGTACATGTGCATTATAATATTGATTCATGACAAGTGTAAGTCGAGTCTCAATAGTGGACGTAAAAAATCATAGGGTAGGTGAAGAGTCATGAGAGTAGTTGAATGGTTAGAAAGGGGAATGCTAAGGGTCACCCAACCCTTTGCTATAAATAGTCCCTCATAACTCATTGTATAGGCTTTTGGTCATCCAAGCTTGTACTAAGACTATCTTGAAGAAGGCTTGGAGAATATTGTAACGTGCCTTGGCTTCTACACTCCACGGAGCTAGTACATCACTTTGGAGGAGAAGGCGGATGTGGCTATAACGTTCCACTGTTGGGGCTAGAAGGTTTACATGGATGTATTATATGATTGTGACTTACACTTCTTTATATAATAAGAGCCAACACATTTTCATGCATATTTTGTTATTGTCTTGGACTGCTCCGATTTCCTTAATGATATATGTTGTTTAACTTACGTACTTGTGTACAAACTGATTCACATACAATTATATGAATCTTGTTGTTAATGTTGTCACCGTCTATGTCGACTATTCTGTTGAACATCAAATAGACCTTTCACATGAACCTATCCATAACAACCATTGCACTCATCTTGGACTAATCCATGAGTGATGTACATGTTACCTTACCCTGTATGATGTGACTACCGCATCCGAGTGGACTGCTTCGCCAAAAGATATGCGTGTCCTTTTGTGTTGTGTGTTCCTAGTTGAGTTGGGAGTAATCCCTTTCAATGTGGAACTCACATTCACCTCCTTCCCACTTCGAAGTTTTAAAACCTCTCATACACCTTCCTTGACTCACTACATCAGTCACACCCTTGCTACTGATAGAGTTATCTTACTTGCCTCTACGTGACATTGTAGTCAAGGCATTACCTTACGATCCACTTATGGTACTCCTAAACCAAACGGTCTGAGGTCTAATTGGTACTTCTTACCGTGGAGATCCCCTTGATATGTTGGCGGGTCCAACACTGTCAACATTTCTGGTGCTAGAAGGAGGGGCTAATGACAAGTAGTGCCCTCTCATCCAGTTTTGAACCTATGAATATCTTCCCCCGAGGTGTTTTTCAAATCATGAATATGTCTCTGTCTCGGGAAAGCTTTTCAATCTCTTGTCCACTCATATGTATGATGGTGAAGGTGAAGTGGCTTGGCCTGAGCACTTACATAAATTTCTTTCCATGATTCATGAGGAAGATGAGTTTTCTGATGAACAAGGTGATTTGCTGCTTGCGTATATACTTCAAAAATCTCCATTTCGTTGGGTGCTCAGCCTACTAGCTAACATCATGCACTCATTTGAGAACTTCTATGATCTTATTGAAGACACGTTCTACCATTTTGATCTAGAACATCTTGACCAGAAACTGTTTTAGGAATGCAGGGCTCTACATGAATCCATTATTGATTTTTTGCAGCACTTTTGTTGCTTGCAGTTTCAAGCTCTGAGGAACTAGATGAAATTTTCTTGTCTTTGGGATCAGTTCAAGTATTTTCTCAATAAATCTGCTCATCCCAAGAGGAAGCTTGATATCAAGCCTCGCTCAATATTCTTCATTGATGGAACTGCGCAATCTCATGTGGGATCAGGCACTGCCTCAACTAACTCTCCGCCTCCCTCTCATTCAACAATTCCATCATTGCCCAGTGATGTTGAGGATCATGCTCACACATCTATTCATCCTTCGCACTCTCCCAACATCACTCCACTCAATTTTCATGTAGATTTGGTTGTGAGTCCTTCGAGTTCTGATATACAGTCTTTTCTTTGACCTTCGTCTTTGCACTCAAGTGTTTCTCTGGATGATGTTGTCTTATGTTTGTCCATTCGGGACTCTTCACTTGTTGTTAACGAGGAACAACCCATTGATGGATTTCGTTTTGCACAACTGACATGCACTATCATTCACGAAGAGTATGAGTGGGAGTTTGAACATCAACACTCGGAAAAGGATGACTACCTTTTGTCTGAGCCCCCTCCATTTTTTCCTAACCTCTTTGGTGAACTTGCCATCCATGATTTTGCATGTGTGTCTTCATCCACGAATGCACCCATTGTTGATCACTCGTAGGACTCACCGATGTTATTCCATCATTTGACAACAAAGAGGATAAGTTACTCATTTAAAATCGACTTGATCCTTCATCTGTCATTTCTGGAAGCACAGAGGATGAGTTTGTTTGTTTTTCATCTACCTCTCTGTTTGATTCATCTGATCATGAGGATGCCGACGAATTCATTGATATTTCTGATTGTGGCGGTCGTGATCCATTTACTTCCATTTTTTATCACAATCATGAACCTATCACAGTTGATCTTTCAAAGCCACCAGTTTATGATGATCTACCTGATGATGAAGTTGAGAAACCCATGACTGTTGAGGCACTTCACCCTGAGCTAATGGTTATGTCAGGGCCTCGCTCTCTTAGTCTCACTTCCGATCATGAAATTGTTCAATCACCCAAGGCTCCTCATCACTCATCTGTATGCATTGAAGATCCATCTCACACACAGATCACACTTCCTCCACTCAAACTACATGATCCCATTTCTCATGCATTGGAGGATTCTTACGTTACAAGCACTCATTTGTGACACAAGTTATTTTTGTTTCTCTCGTTTTCTTTCTTGTCATAGTCAAGAGTGTGCTTCAGCTTCAAAGTTGCACGTAGTGTCACACAGCACCATGATAAGTCCATGGACTGCCCGTCATGCACATGCAATGACTCATGTCTCGTGGGCACTTTGAAACATGAAGTGTGGTTGTCTTCATTGTTATATCTTTCTTGCTTGTTGGTTCGCACCACTATGTTGCTCACGAACCAATCCTTCACCAACATGGGTCTACCAATGCACTAGTGGTTGCATTAAAAGTATCACTTCACATGATCAAGCCCATTCATCATTAGTGTAGGAGTAGTAGTGTTTTCTTTCAATTGGTCGATTGCATGCTTGTTTTATTATATGCTTTGTTTTCTTGTTTGTTTGCTTGCTTGTTTTCTTGTGTGCTTTGATTTCACTTTCTCTTCTGTTTTTCTTAGCTTTGATGTTTTTTAGTTCGCTTGTTTCGTTCGTAGGATAGTTTTGCATGAAACCATGTATGACTCTTGAAACAAGCTGGGTAAAGTACAAGAGGGCTTGTACAACTATTACTACTTGGTTATTTTTCATCTTGCCTTTGTGTGATGAGCTTGTTACTTTTAGTCCATGATATGTCAAAGGAAATACGTACTATTTAAAGTGAACCTTGGTGAAAACACAATGCTTGCACATTAACTAGTGTCACATACTCTAATTAGTTTTTTTGGGTGAGTCCTTGTCATCTCAGTCAAGTAGAGTAAGGTGAGGGGGAAAACCTTAACAGACACATCAGAGATACAATAAACTACTTCTTTATTGGAACAACCTCCTCTGCTTTCAATAAGTTAGGATCCCTCTTCCACCTATGAAATGAATAAGTGCTATGCATAATGAAAATGAATATATATATATATATATATATATATATATATATATATCTAAGTCAAAAAATTCAAAATTCAAAATAAATAAGGAAAAAGAAGAGAAAATCTTCTTGCACGTAGAGGTGATGCAAGTAACTCTGCCGGGGTATTGACGAGGCTTGTTGGCAGTGGAGCCATGCTTGGTTTCCTATTTGACTCCACTGGGGTACTTTCTAGGCCTTCTCATAGTGGAGCAACACCAGAGATGAAACTAAGACTTTGATGATTATAATGTTTGTGCACCTATATACCCCTCAACCCCAATTAAAATAATTGTGTTGCCTTGGCTTGGAAAGTGTGTCCATCAACCAAAGGCTTGGTAGATGCTACATCTCAAAATCAAGTTGGTGAGTAACCGAGATGAACTAAGAACTGAAAAATACTTCCAGAGGTGTTAGACTTTATTTTCATGAACAAGGTCCATTCAAAGAGCTGGAGCTCTACGAGTGTGTCACCAAGTGTTGTAGAAGCTACAAATCCTCCAGAATTCTTCCTTAGCCTGTTTTGAAGCCTCCCTACCAACTTTACCCAACATTTTGTCTTGCTTCGTCAAGTACTCAAGCTTCAAGTGTTTTCCATGCACAAAGGTAGCTTGTCAATCATAGTTGATCCATTCCCCTCACATGCTGCTCACCTGGACTTGGTCCAGCTGTAGGCTGAGTAGCTTCTCCTTGAAAATTGCACATTTTCAGAGGGACACCAACATTCCCTATAGGAATTGTGCAATCCTCTCTAACATCCTACTGGGCTCTAGGATTGTGCAATCCTACTAGCCAACCCTCCTAGTAGGATTTGCATAAATTTTCCTAGCAGCAAGCTATTCAGCCCAGGATTTGCACAAATATGGGCAGGAGTCAGCTGCTCTGCCCAAATACTGCACAAACCTCCTGGGCAGTCAACCTAGATTCTAGCCAAGAATGTGCATTTTTCCTAAGCAGTTGAGAACTTACATGCATAGAAAATCCAGTTGACCAGTTCCACCTGAGACTAATGGAACTTGACTTGCATGCATGCATGACTTGATCTCCTTGGAATAGCAATAGACAACATGCAAAAGGCATCCCATGATTCAGGGAGCTATTTTTAGTAGCGAGGGGTTACGTGCAAAGTTGTTTTAGAAGTTTCCCTCCAAGTGTAGCTTTTTCCTAGATTTGTGGCATGCCCGTCATGAGACCAAACTTATTTATTCGATGCATTAGAGCTCATTCATTCACATCAATCTTGGAGCTCTGACATCCCACAACACATCCAGGAATCTTCGACACATCGAGCTTAGCTATTCATGGGTAAGTGGCCTCAACTTGTCTTTTTCAGCATTTTTGTCGCTTTTTGTGTATTTTCTTGTGTGAGTTTCGTTTGCTTGATTTCTTTGAATGTTTGTTGTCACTTACATGTATTCTACCTTGTCCTAGCTCTGTTTCAATTTTCATTTCTATTTCACTGTTGTCACATGCATGAAACTGTTTTGCACGGACATTCGCCCAACTAGCAAACTGCCTCACCCACATGCATGTTGATCTTTCTGTTAAATCTTTCATTCATGTTTTCCATGCACTTCTAATCAATTCTATTGTCACTTAATGTCTCCATGCATTTTGCTATCTTATTTGCTTTCAGTTTCCCGTCGGTGAGTCCGACCAACCTTGGCCTGGGCTATGCCTTCACCAAGGCTGCATTGCACAATCTGGGGAAGGAATTCTCACCTTCCTCCCCATAAATGTACATTATTTCCCAGCACTGGCCTCCAAGACTATTTTGTGAATTTCTAGAGGACAGTGGCTGCTTGGCCCAAGAAATTGCGCAAATTTTTCCTTGGTCCAACAGTCCTTCTTAGCTAGAATTGTGCATTGTGTATTGTGTATTTCGTTGATCCAGTAGCCAGTCCTACCTCCCAGACAACATAGATTTCCTTTTATGCAGTTCTAGCAGCCAGTACCTCCCAGTAAAATTTGCACAATGTTGCTCATCAATTCCCCATGTATATGCTATTTCCTTCCCTGAATTTGCTTTGTTTTCACTGACATATTTATTGCCATGCATGCTACTTGTTTCCAGATATTTTAGGTGTTCATCTATCTCAATGGTTTCCAAGGGAACAAGATCTCATCACACTGATGGTATTGCAGCTAGAGCAGCAGCTGAGCAAGTTTCGTCTGGTTTGCCGATCTTCAAAGATACGAAGTTGTATCTAGATAAGGACATCAAACTGAAGTGGAAAGAGGTGAATGAAATATTTGAAGGCACTTTTGGGGAAGACCTTGAAGACCATCAGGTGTACGTGAATATTCATAAGTTGAGCCTGTATCAGATTACATGTAGATACCCTGTTTTCCCATGCAGGAACATGATTCACTAGATCGTCTCTCACACTGACCCCAAGACAATGACCTTGAGCAGTGTCAGTGGGACGAAGCTTGCAACCCTCTGGGCACGAGATTATGATAAGATGTATCATATGTCCCACCCATCACTGTCATGACCTCTCCATTCAACTTTCCCAACAATAGAGCTCACTCTAGAGACATTATGAAGGATTGGGTAAAGGAGCTAGCTCGCTTTATAATGTCACCCAACCAGATCTACAAGACAAATATATTGAGGAAGGCATACCAATACTTGGTCATATTTGCATGTCCACTAAGTGGCCAAGAAAGCACTGAAATCTTTCCTCAGAGTTGGGTGATTGCATTGGACCAACTGGCTAGAGAAGGAATACCATGCAAATGGTCTGGCATACTAGCTCACCAACTAAAGGAACAAGTCACAAATGCTTGACAATCACCCGAGAATATGCATGCAGAGATTTATATGTCCACTTACATTCTAGTTCAGTCTTTTCCCAACATGAGTTCCTAGGCTTGGAGTGGGCATGGTCACTCGCAGAGATTGTTGTGAACACATATTTGAAGCTGTCATCCAAATGCAGCTTCAAAGGAGTGATCATATAGACGTTTGACCATTTTTTCACCCTAGTGTATAGATTGATATTCAAACTGGATCCACCCTACGTGTTAGAGGAATCGATGAAGGCATTGCTAGGCATTGCAGATTGGTATGCCTCACTATTTGGCACATTCACTCGAGTGTTCAGTGCATAGAATTCTCTGCATGTTATGAAAAAGTTTTCCTTGGATGTGCTTGTCATGTAGGAAGTAGCATACCACATATCGGCATGATTGACAACTAGACTGCAACGGAAGAGGAAGGCGCCTTAGCTAGCTCTTCCATTGCATATTGGGTTATATGAGATCCTGAGTATGAAGCAAGCGGATGTCGAAGAAGAATAGATGAGGAAGTATTCTTTCGAACTCCGAAGCTTCAACCCTTATGATCCACATGGAATTGTGAAGGATCACTGCGTGAGAGTTTAGTTCAACTGGATCCATGGGGCATGTCATTGGGCTGAGGAGGACTCATGGAGGTACTGCTACAATTCCTCCAAATTCAATGAATAGGTTAGCATCGTTGTAGAGTGGTTAGAAAAGCAACATGAAGTAGCATCATGGAGAGCACCAACAGTAGCAACAGTAGCAACAACAATAGAGCCAGTAGAGCCAAGCATACCTGTAGGCAACAAAGGGAAAAGGAAGATTGTCGTCTACATAGAGGAGGAGAAAAGTTGAAACTTTCGAGTAGATCCACTTGTAGAACAACCAACTATGGATATTTAGGCAAAGATGTAGTAGTGCGACAAGCGAATCATGCGAAGGCATAGGGACAATAAGAGAATGGAAGAAGTAGAGGAGTTACATGAGATGAGGGAGAAACTCTAGAAAGAATAAGGGCTACACCAATAGGAGAAGGAAATGTAGCAACAATAGATTCAATAGGGGGTGCATCACATGTAGATAGATGAAGTAGTGCCTATACAAGAAGTTGATTCATCTGAATAGATGGCATCAAGTGAACAGGGTGAACCATCGCAAGGGCAAGAATTTGCTCATGAGATAGAAAAGGCACTTAAACAGTTGGATGTAGACATGGAGCAGCAGGATTTGGAATAGGACACCAACCTCATGCCTCACCACAAAGAGGTCAACTCAGCCACATTGCATCCTGGTGATGAGAAAGTCTCGAATGACTAAGGAGGCACTGAGATCCTTGGTGGTCGACCGGAAGCAAAGATGCACAACATCTCCTTTCAAGAATCTCATCACAGAGTTGTGTAGTCTCAGAGAGTACTGACTCTAAAGGACTAAACATCACATGTGTAAGTTGAAGAACAAGTGATTGTGACTGATGTGCACAAGTATCCAACTACTTTGCCTGATGCAACTAGAGTCTATGTCGAAGCCAATAGCTCAAGTGTTCGTTGCCTCATAGTTGAGAATGAGAAAATCGTAAAGGAACTATAGGTGGCCAAGCAAGGAGGAGACTTGGTGATAATGTCTACTCGAGCTGAATTGAAGAAGGCAATACTAGATGAAGTATTGTCCCTTGATACAATTATGTGAGCATTATACTCCAAGTTTGGTACCGTGCACCAAGCAGTCGTCCATCTCCACGAGTGGTAGCAGAGATGTGCGAGAAGAGCACGCATCTTGAAGAACATACATACTACTATTGATAACATGCAAGAATGGGCGATGAAGCACAAGGGAGACCCACTTCACTTGCCAAAGATGATGAAGGCCAAAGCAGTTGAACTGCAAGCACATCTCCAGAGTCAGGTCCAGAACTATGAATACCTCCCTCAACTCATCACTAGCATACAGGCTTCCCATGCATGAGTATTCAAAAGTATGGATGTTATAGTGCACACTCATGTGATCCCATCACTTAGGACTCTCACCCAGGTGAAGATAAAGAAGGAGGTCTGACGGGAGCTTGACTCATACTTCGACGAGTTGATGCGCACCGCCACAAACCCACACTTGCCTATTAATGTAGACATCATGCGCAAGTACATTGTTGGTCCGACCACATTGAAGGCAATGATGTGCATGCTCTCAAATGAGTTGGACAGAAGAGCCCAATCAGTGTACCCAGATACTATGGAGGCAAGGTTTAGGTCTTGGATGGATGTCATAGGAACACATAGACACTATCAAGGACTACCAACCTTGGCATCAATATGTCGCTGTTGATCAACATGAGGATGTCAAGCAATTAGAATTCTATGGTTGTCTAAGTCCGAATGGTGTCTAGTTTGGCTTGTTCAAGCCATTGTTCACATGGGTACATGTGCATTGTAATGTTGAGTCATGTTAACTGTAAGTCGAGTCTCAATAGTGGATGTAACAGTCATAGAGTAGGTGAAGATTCATGAGGGTAGTTGAATGGTCACAAAGGGGAATGTCAAGGGTCACCCCACTCTTAGCTAAAAATAGTTCCTCATACCTCATTATATAGGCTTTTGGTTAGCCAATATTTTACTAACACTATCTTGAAGAAGGCTTGGACAGTATTGTAACTCACCTTGGATTATCCACTGCACGAAGCTAGTACATCTCTTTGGAGGAGCAAGCGGATGTGGTTGTAACATTCCACTATCAGGGCTAGCAAGTTTACATGGATATATTGTATGATTATGACTTACACTTCTTTATATAATAAGAGCCAACACATTTTCATGCATATGTTCTTATTGTAGATGGACTGCTCCGGTTTCCTTAATGATAGATGTTGTTTAACTTATATACTTGTGTATGAATTGGTTCACATGCAATTATATGAATATTGTTGTTAATGTGTTGAATATGTTGTTAATGTTCTCACCGTCTGTGTTGACTGCTCTGCCGAACATCAGACAGACCTTTCACATGAACCTCGTTGTAAAAACAGTTGCACTTGTCTTGGACTAATATATCAGTTTTATACATGTTATCTTACCTTGTATGATGTGATTGCTACATCTGAGTGGACTGCTCTACTGGAAGCTGTGCATGTCCTTTGTGTTGTGTGTTCCTAGCCCAGTTGGGATTGATCCCTTTCAACATGGAACTCACCTTCACCTCCTTCCCCCTTCGAAGTGTTAGAACCTTTCATACTTATTTGGATTTAAAGAGGAGTGCAACAAATTACAGATATAACCATAAATACACAGATGCAGTAGAAATAACACTTCATTTCATTAATATCAAATACTCAAATATGCTTACAAACAGAATGGAAATAAGACTAGCTCAGGCGATGGTAGCTTATATATGAGAGGAGATGTGGTGGCTAAATTCCTTTGAACTATGTTACAATGTAACTCAAGGGCCTTTTTATGATTGAACAATAAGAGAAAACCCTAAATAACCAAAAACTAACCCAAGGAGATGTAATTGATGAGCCCCGGAATTGGGTAACTTATTGGGCTCATTTTTCCTAACTGTTCTTCCTCAATCCACCATTTTCCATAGTTTATGCATGTTTTTTTGAGTATATTTATGTTAGTTGAACGAATGAGGGTAGTCACTTGACCAAGAAGGCTAACACGTGGTTAATGCATATTTTTGGACGAATTTTGGACCAAGGCCAAGTAATTATGAGCCAGATGACAGCCAAGCATGAAGGAACAAGGGTGAGGATTCGTAGGAAGGGTGTCCCCTGCATTAAATGGCCCCTTCCTCGAACTCTCCACCCTCAACTCGCAGTTCAGCAGGCCACCGAAAAGGATTCCCAAGGGCAATCGAGCAGTCTTGTGTAAAGTGGCTGATCACTGGCCGTTTGAGTAGCCGAGCCCCTTGAGTTAAGGAAGGTTGCTGGTGCATAAATAGGAAGGCTTCCAGCCTTCGTAGGTTACTTTTTGAACTGTTATATTTTTCACTAGAGTGTTGCTATTCTCTCAGCTCATTTTGTAGCTGTTGTTATACAACTTTCTTTGTGACATGGTTATTTTTGAGTAATGGAAAGCAGCTTTATTTGGCATCAGTTCTGATTTTTTCTTAGGAGCCTGTAGCTCTTGGGGTTGGGCCCAACCCAAGTGCCAAGGCTTCCTTTATGTACAGTTACATGTTTTTATGTCTTTGCAAAATAAATTATTTTACGTAGATTAGAATCTTGCTTGGTTACCTAGATCATTGTTTATGATTAGAGAGGCTTTTCATGTTCAGATTGGTTTGATAGGTTAATCACAGAGAAGATCTTTAGAAAAAGGCTATCAAGCACCTTTGATCTCACCTCTCCCTCAGTGGGACCATGAGCTGGGACCAAGGTGACCTTGCTGCCACCAAAAACACTGTCTTTGCTTCACCATGCAATTATTAGTGTTAGATTCTCAATTGCAGAAGTTGATACCAGTTGTGGTTACATGCTCAGGTTCATGATTGCTTAGTTGCATATTTATTTCACATTATTTCGTTGCAAATAAACTTCAGTTCATTTTCTTTGCTACTATCTAGGTCAAATTAGGTTAAAGTAACTAGGTCCTTGATTTTCCAAGTCCTTGTTTTTTCAGTTTGAGAAATAACTTGGAGAGCACCTGTAATACTTCTCTATTTGCCCGTACTCCATCAATTCTACCTACTCCATCCTCTGACTCAGATTCTTGCCTTATGTTTTCCACATTCGATCGCTTTGCCCTAATTCCCATATTTTTGTGCAACATTGCTCTACCCCCTCCTTGAACAAATCCAACCATCCTCACCATTCCTTAGCTCCATCCACCAAGTCCTGGACCTCCTCACACCCTCATCTCACTTCCATACACACCTCTTTGCCTTTCTTCCTCCATAAACCCTCCAAAACCCCCTTTCTGAACATCCTGTAGAAATTACAGAACATCCTGTAGAAATTCCAGAACATCCTATAGAACCCCTGCAGACTTCCTGTAGAAGCTCACGAGAGTAGTTTCTCGATAGCCAAACTCTATGAAACTCTCTAGAAGGGTGCTAGGGACCCCTTAGGCCCTCTTTGAACCTTCCCAACCTCCTGCAAGCATTTCCTCTCGCCAATCCACCTCTGCACAGTCAAAAATAGTGAAAGCACATGCATGATAATTATGACAACTTACTCAAAAATACAAAAAGATGTTTTCTTCAGATTTTACTACAGAAGTAGCTTAGACACCTGCATTTTACATTCCTAGAAGTCAATGGCATCTCTTTCAGTAGCTTGCATCCTCTTTCTTGCATCAGTAGGGCTAGCTGGTAAAATTAGGGTTTGTTAGGGTTTGCATTTCCTTTAAGCCTTTTAGTTTCTTTCTACAAGTAGATTAGCTTCCTTCGAGTTAGGTTCCATCCATCAGTTGAAAAGCTTCTTCTTAGAGCTCATAGAAGTTGGCTTAAGCTCCTAGTGGACTTGTGCCAGCTGACCAAGTGACAGTCGCGGCAAGAGCTAGTACTTGTGCATACAGCACCGTCGCTTCCAAGTTTGTTACAAAATACCGGGTTGATAAAAGTAAAGAAGGGAGTCCCAGGAGTTGCAGCATTATTGCTACAATACTGGAGCCCACCATTCTTTTTGGCGCCGTTGCCGGGGAAGCGCCAGAGTATTTATGATTGCTGCTTTTCTTCTATTTTCTACTACAACCTTCTACTAAGTAGTTTATTTCATTTCCATTCTGCAATTTCATTTTCGCAAAAGTAGACTAGAAATTTCCTGCTTTCCTAGACTAGCATTTCAATTCTACAAGTGTAGATTAGCATTTCAATTCTGCAAGCGTAGAGTAGCATTTCAATTCTGCAAGCGTAGATTAGCATTTCAATTCCACAATTTCAATTCCGCAAGCGTAGCCTAGCATTTCATTCCTGCAATTTCATTTCAGCAAAATAGATTAGTCCTTTCCTGCTTTCATTTCAATTCTGCATTTTCATTTCAACAAGATAGATTTTAGTTAGTTGCAATTCAATCTATTTCAGTTTTGCAGGTACAAGCAGAAGAAAAAAACAAAAGAAGCAAAAAATCTTTCATTTCATGCCTCATAGGAACAGAGACAATACCGGAAAATTCTTACCCAACACCCCCACCACCTCACTGAGTCACCCTTTTCTCTTCTTTGGTGGCCTTGATCCAGAAGAACCTATAGGTGAACCTCCAGAGATATACGAAGATCACATAATAGAAGAAGAGTAAGAGAACATTCCTCTTGAGACCATGGCTGAACACAGATACGATATAGGAGATGACGAGAGAATAGAAGATGCCTTTCCCATCCGAGAGACATGAAAATGAAAAACATAAGTCCCTCAGCCTTACCTCACTTCCATGGGTTGACCACTGAAGACCCTGATACCTTCCTGTTTGAGTTTGTTGTCCTTTGTCGAACTTATGACTATGCCGAGGACGAGAAAAAGTTGAAACTCTTTCCTTCTACCCTCAAGGATGCAGCACTACGCTAGTTCATGGGGTTACCTGGAAATAGTATCACCACTTGGGATTAGATGTAGCAAGCCTTTAACAACAAATACTGGGACTACTGTAGGTCAAAGGAAACGAAGGGAGAGATCTTTCGGATGACCATGGGAAATGATGAGTCTTTAGAAGAATACGAGGAAAGGTTCCAACTTAGTTATAAACGGGCTAGGTGCACACTTGACCCCGAATCTCTGAAGCCGGTTCTGCTCCAAGGATTCCTTGAAGACCTTCTAGATACCTCCATTTTCTAGCTGGAGGGGACATCTACCAACTACCTTATGAGGACATAAATACTATGTTTAGAAACCATTCTAGGGCAGCCCGGAAAAGAGGTAGGGGGAATCCACTTTCAGCTAGTATCACCTTCTCCAAGCATGAGTTTGCTAACCAGATGCAAGACCTAAAAAGTGAGATGAGACAGACCATTGCCATGCAACTTGATACTTTCTGAATCTAACAAAATAAAGAGGAAGGCGAGAGGGCTTTGGCCATTTTCTGTCCCAGATGTACGAGGAAGCACCCTTAGAACGAATGTCCATTGCACTCAGTAGAGGTATGTTTCGTTTGTGAGGAAGACCACCCCACAAACCAATGCCCAACCTTACCCGAATTTAAAGCCATGTACCAAGGGACTGAGGCAACCACTGGACCTCTCTACTTCCTCAACCAAAGGAGGCCACATGGGCCTAGACCTTACCAACAGGGGATGCAAGGGACATCCCAAGCTTATTATAGCTCCAACCTATCTGCTCATATACCTTCTTGAGGCCCCCCTGGTCATCCTGCTTGGTCCACCTCCTTCGTGGTCTTATCCATCTCAATACCATACTCAGCCTACTGCTCATTCATTTCACTCACATGTCCAACCACAGCCTCAGTGGAATGCACCTCAGTCGGGGTGGAGGCCCCAATACAACTCTCTTCCTACCATTCTGCCTCCACCACCTACTCAACCACAACCATTATCTCCTGCTCCCCTAAGACAACCCCAGATGCCTGCCCAACCAAACCTGAACCCCAACAACAGACAGGCCCACTAGGTATACACTGGGGAGACAATATTCCCTACCTATGCTGTGGAGATCCAGGAGATCAATCTGCGATCTGGGAAGGTCCTTCCCGATCACCAACCTCCTCCCCCGGAGGATGAGGAAGAAAAAAAGGAAAGTGAACCCAAAGCCATTCCACCCTTTCATGAGAAACTAACAGTAACCATACAACCAGACCTAGAGGAGATTGAACTTCTGGGAGAACTTAAGCAATTGTGTCTGAAAATACCACTTCTCTAGGCCATAAAAGATTTACCAATATACAACAAATTGATCAAGGAGAATTGTTTCAGGCACCCAGGCAAGCGCAAGAGAGATGCCCCGACTATCAATGTCATAGGACAACTGTCCGATCTAATGTTGGGGCAAGTAATCTGTCCAAAATACTTGGACCCTGGGAGTCCTATAGTTGATGTCCACATCAATCGCACCATAATCCCCCACACCTTAATTGATCTAAGGGTTGCCATTAATGTGATGACCAGGGACACTATGCTTAAACTCAACCTTCAGAGTTCCTTAAGAAATACCTCGACAGTACTGCAGTTACCAGATCGCTCCACTGTGACTCCTGAAGGGATTGTGGAAGATATTCTGGTCTCTGTTGACTCTTGGGAGTACCCTGTGGACTTCTTGGTCCTTCAGCCAAAGGAAAAACTCACTGGATACCCCCTCATTTTGGGAAGGCCTTGGTTAGCTACTGTGGATGCTTACATTAGTTGTCGAGCTAGGATCATGACCATCAGGAATGGGCCTATGTCCAAACATCTAGTCCTATACCCTCCTGCCCAACCTCTGCTAGAACATGACTTACCACTCTGGTTGGAAGAGGGAGATGAGGATGAGGTCTACTTTGCACCTTTGTGCACAATAGAAGCCACCATGGGAGCTCCTCAAACCGAGGATGACTTGATTGAGAATTTGATTCAAAACCCACCTCCCGGTGCATTGTCATTAGAGGAGTTGGTGGAAGATACCCAAGCCAGTGCTTTAGTGGACCTCTGTGTGACTGATCCGACCTCTCCCAGAGTTAAGAGTGTGGAATTTGGCCTCGAAAGAAGGATCGAGTTCCAAAACCCATGCATATCGTATCAGCAAATGAAAGAATAGGTTCTAGCACTCGTGCATGAGGCAGCAGCAAGCGAAGCAGTGGTTCCAAGACCCTAAGTTTGCAAAATGCGTCCACAGGCCACACAAGTAAGTGTCTAAAATCATTCGTCAATTACATAAATTATATTTCAAAAACTGCATGTCTATCAAACTAGCTACTATCAACTAGTTACATGGCTTCGTGGGATCCGAACAAGCTCAGTTACATTGAAAATCGCCAACGAGCCATGCAGCCGACACGTGTGGAGTATCCAGTCAAGGAAAAACGTCGGGACTGGCAGTGGTGGCGGTGGCTAATGGCAGAGGGGAGATAATGGCGGCTAGGGACACATAGATAAATGATGGCCATGATGTTGGATTAACGGTTCGGTCTGGCCACCTCACCCCCTCACCACTAATTGTGCTGCAGTTAATAGATGCTTCGCTGAAGACTCTCACCACCCGCTGTTCATTTGCACTTGCAATGCCCTTTGCCGAAGTACGCGTCCTCTGCTCCCACAACCTATTAACCCATCGTCCTCCACCGAGCTTTGCGGCCTGTTTCAAAATTCTCCTGCGTACAGGGCTCGTTCAGAGGCACAGTGACATTCTACAAAAACTGACAAGAGTTCTACAGGAAGAAGTTCTACAGGAAGTACAGCATAGCCTTCCAGAGCATAGAAGCCTAGACTTTTCTTCATCGAATTTGGAGTCCTAAGAGAGGTAGGCTCAAAAAACTCTTCCATGCATGGTATGTTCGAAAAGTGGGGAATTGAACTATCTTGAATTGGAAAGTTAGGGACAAGTCTGCGTGTGAGTCGAAAATAGCAGTTTTCCTGTGTGTTGCACAAAATTTCTCAGTTGTTCTTGCGTCAAAACTCTCCTCCACGGTTCCTGTGTAAATATTTCTCCTGTATCAAAGATAAATCAACTGTGAGGGCTAGCCTGTGTGTGAAGAATTTGAGTTTACATGGTTGTATGTATGCTGGGGATAAAAATTGAGCTTTGTACTCTGCCTGGGGAAACCCAATTTTTTCTTTTATACACGGACAACCGAGTTTTGGGGAGCAAAAGCATTAGAACTAGGGAATGGGTGAAAATTAAAATTTAAACACCCAAGAGATAATTTCTTGAAGTTCAAAGGAGGAAACCATAAAACAACATTCCCTCTCTGCTCAAAGCACAAAACAGAGCACTCTCACCATGACAGGGGGGTTTATCAGGAAGGAACCCTCAGATTCCAATAAATTGCATGAACATCCTAAGGTGGTGAACCTCTTCACCCATGCCAACTGGATGACCTTTTGTGACAAAATTCAGGGTCATGACGATGAGATAACGAAGGAATTCTTAATGTCCCTGCAACCTAAATCAAAGACGCAGGTCGTAGTGAATTTTAGACGGTTGACCCTAAAGCTTAGCCCTGAACTCATTAGTCGAATTACTGGTCTGCCATTAGGAATACCTTGGAGCAAACAGGAGAGGGCATTGGGCCAAAAAGCCAAGAAAGAATTCTTCCTACCTCAGGAACATTTTGCAGAAGACAAGAATGGGGTCGGGAGATCCAGCTTACATCCTCTTTGGAGTGAAGCCAGTCTCCAAATCATGAAATACATTACCTGTGAGGGGCGGTTCAGTATTGTCTACGGCTATCATTTTCGGTTGCTAAGTGAACTAAGAAATGGGTTGGATTTACCCCCAGAAAAGAAGTTGAGCATCCCCTATTTTCTTCTACAATCATTAATTGAATGTGGCACAAAATTGAAGGAAGGGACATCGGATCAGTTAGCCCATCATGGGATCATCAAGCTTTTAGTCGAAGATGCCCTCCACACCTACACTGTCCCCCTCCCTTAGGAAATTTTCCACAACATGTCCAGAGATGACGATATTTGAATTCTAGCCGAGGAACTTACCTCATCCAACAGAAAGGAAACACACTAAGGCAGGAGAGAAAGCTAGTGGTAAACGAACATAGGACAAACCACCACAAAAAGAACAAAAAGAGAAACGAGGAAAATGCCAAATTGCTAAGCCTAAAACTGTGGGAGGAACAATGGCACAAACACCCAGGGAGAAATGATTGCAAAGTAGAGCAAAGAGGGCTGAAAAAGTACAACCAAAGGAGGGCACAACCAAGGCAACCACACAAAAATTCAAATGAAAGACACATCCAACCAAGTAGACTGAAACAGTTGAAACCGTTTCTACAGGAAGCATGAAAACAGTTTCTACATGAAGCATGAAAATAGTTGACACGGAACTTTCTACAGGAAGCATGGAAACAAAGCAGCAAAAGGAGAAATCACATGAAATTTTGGCCAGGGAGGCAGTAGCTGTGCTGGCTGCATTAAGCACATCTCCAAAACAAAAAGGGAAGCGAAAAAGGGAGCCTTGCATGTATTTTAAGGCAAGAAGGAGCACATGGATAAAAGCTGGTAGATCCAAGCCACAGTCAAAAGAGCCAATTACGATTGAGGACACCATAGATGAAAAAAAGGAAAGCTCTCCTTCAAAGGCATCCATCACCTATGAACGGGGAAGCTCAAAAACGTCCACCTGGAGAGAAAAGATTAAAATGATGGACATAAAGACCCCTCTACAGGATGTTGAGACAGTTCTATAGGAAACACTGGCTAGACTAAAGGAGACTGAGGAATTGGAAGAAAAGGCAACTAAATCATCATAAGAGGAAGAAAAGGTTGAGAACATTGTGGGACCAAACCCCCAGCCTAGCTTGGGCTCCTACTATAACCTGTTAGAGGCCGAAAAGATAATTCCCCAAAAATTAGCAGTGCCACTTTTCTTTGCACTAGAAGAAGAGAGAGTGAGGACCCACACTTGGATGAAGATCACCAAGTCCAAGGGTGTGGCAGAGATAGGTTCCCTAGAAGAACAAATCAAGGAGGCAAGAAAGGAATTGGCTATGGTAAGGCATGTGGAAAGCAACCAGAGGGCCAAGCTATAGGAAGAAAACAAGTTGCTTAAACAACAACTACAGTTACAGAGACACTATAAGGGAGACAAACCCCACATCTTGGGAGAACAACGACAATAGGAGCAGCCCACAACAGAAAAAGAAACCCTTGATGAACAACAGAGAAGAGGTGGGTTGCAGGCTGAAATTGAGGCACTAACTAGATAGCTACAGGAGAAGGAATTGCAAGCAGCACAAGAGATACAATATCTAAGGCAACAGGTACAAGAGAAGGAGGCCCAACTGGCCTGCATGGCCAGCTGGGAAGTGGAGGCAATGCAGTGTAGGCAACCTGCCAAATCATATGCCTTATACCTTAAGGATCAGTGGTTGTAGTTCCAGATTAACACCTTGGCCCAAAGGGGCACCATTCCATTTCAAAACTACCATCAATTCATGGCTTTATGTGACAGTAGCTCATCGGAGGAGAAGGCCAAATTATCAGAGTTCTACCTACACAACTTGGCCCTTCCCAACATGAATTTGTGGGACCCCAACGCTACGGTAGGAGACGTGCAACTTATGGCCATGGCCTCTTGGCTAAATCATGAAGAAAAGAGAGTAGTAGAGGTCTGAAATGTTATGGACAGGGAATTAAAGGAACCACTAATGATCAGAGCCGAGCTGGAGGATCCCTCAACATTAATATATGCCCGCTAGCACTTAACCAATGACTCTCATGCCCTACCAGATTACGTTGACCTGCAAGCTCAAGCCATAGCCCATTTTGAGGAGATGGAGAGGTTGTTGGGGGATAACTGTGTTCATGCTTGCACTCGGAGGTGGAACACATTGTCCCACATCCGAAAAATAAGAGAATACCACTCCCCAACAAGGATGAGGGAGGCCTTGGCGAGATTACCCCTCTACAAACAGTCCATGTAGAATCTTCAGGCCAACTGGATCGGCCTCAAGTTCAGTCCTCCCTTGCTTTTGGGGCTACTGGAGGGAGTCAAAGAAGAGGAGGAACACAAGCAGTGGGAAGAAGTGGAAAGAAAAGCAGGATTTCATAACCGTCAAGAAGATATCACCTTGGAGGCCTGGGATGTTAGAGAGGCAGTCAAGGTAATCAAGGATGATGAGCTGGATTAGTTGCTCACAGGATGAGAAACCCATTCAGCAAGGGGTGATGATGAGCCTCGGAATTGGGTAACTTATTGAGCTCATTTTGCCTAACTGTTCTTTGTCAATCCACCATTTTCCATAGTTTATGCATGTTTTTTTGAGTATATTTATGTTAGTTTAATGAATGAGGGTAGTCACTTGACCAAGAAGGCTAACATGTGGTTAATGCAGATTTTGGACAAATTTTGGACCAAGGCCAAGAAATTATGAGCCAGATCATAGCCAAGCATGAAGGAACAGGGGTGAGGATTCATAGGAAGGTTGTCCCCTGCATTAAATGGCCCCTTCCTTGAAATCTCCACCCTCAGCTCGGAGTTTAGCAGGCCACCGAAAAGGATTCCCAAGGGCAGCCGAGCAGTCTTCTGTAAAGTGGATGATCACTGGCAGTTTGAGTAGCTAAGCCCCTTGAGTTAAGGAGGGCTATTGGAGACCCTCGTAGTGCATAAATACGAAGGCTTCCAGCCTTCGTAGGTTACTTTTTGAACTGTTTTATTTTGCATTAGAGTGCTATTATTTTCTTAGCTCATTTTGTCGCTGCTATTGTACAACTTTCTTTGTGACATGGTTATTTTTGAGAAATGGAAAGCAGCTTTATTTCGTATCAATTTTGAGTTTTTCTTATGAGCCTGTAGCTCTTGGGGTTGGGCCCAACCCAAGTGCCAAGGCTTCCTTTATGTACTGTTATTTGTTTTTATGTCTTTGCAAAATAAATTATGTTACGTAGATTAGAATCTTTCTTGGTTACCTAGATCATTGTTTATGATTAGAGAGGCTTTTCATGTTCAAATTGTTTTGACAGGTTAATCATAGAGAAGATATTCAGAAAAAGGCTATCAAGCACCTCTGATCTCACCTCTCCCTCAGTGGGACCATGAGCTAGGACCAAGGTGACCTTGTTGCCACCAAAAACATTGTCTTTGCTTCACCATGCAATTATTAGTGTTAGATTCTCATTTGCAGAAGTTGATACTAGTTGTGGTTACATGCTTAGGTTCATGATTGCTTAGTTGCATAGTTATTTCACATGATTTCGTTGCAAATAAACTTCAGTTCATTTTCTTTGCTGCTATCTAGGTCAAATTAGGTTAAAGTAACTAGGTCCTTGATTTTCCAAGTCCTTGTTTGTTCAGTTTGAGAAATAACTTGCAGAGCACCTGTAATACTTCTCTATTTTCCCGTACTCCATCAATCCCGCATACTCCATCCTCTAACTCAGATTCTTGCCTTACGTTTTCCACATTCTCTCGCTTTGCCCTAATTTGCATATTTTTGTGCAACATTGCTCTACACGTCCTTGAACAAATCCAACCATCCTCACCATTCCTCAGCTCCATCCACCAAGTCCTAGACCTCTTCACACCCTCATCTCACTTCCATACCCACCTCTTCACCTTTTGTCCTCCATCAACCCTCCAAAATCCCCTTTCTGAACATCCTGTAGAAATTATAGAATATCCTGTAGAAATTCCAGAACATCGTGTAGAACCCCTACAGACTTCCTGTAGAAGCTCACGAAAGCGGTTTCTTGATAGCCAAACCCTGTGAAACTCTCTGGAAGGGTGCTAGGGACCCCTTAGGACCTCTTCGAACCTTCCCAACCTCCTACAAGCATTTCCTCTCACCAATCCACCTCTGCACAGTCAAAAACAGTGAAAGCACATGCATGATAATTCTGACAACTTACTCAAAAATAAAAAAAGATGTTTTCTTCATATTTTACTACAGAAGTAGCTTAGACACATGCATTTTACTGTCCTAGAAGTCAATGGCATCTCTTTTAGTAGCTTGCATCCTCTTTCTCGCATCAGTAGGCTAGCTGGTAAAATTAGGGTTTGCTAGAGTTTACATTTCCTTTCAGCTTTTCAGTTTCTTTCCACAAGTAGCTTAGCTTCCTTCAAGTTAGGTTCCATCCATCAGTTAAAAAGCTTCTTCTCAAAGCTCATAGAAGTTGGCTTAAGCTCCTAGCGGACTTGTGCCAGCTGACCAAGTGACAACCGCGACAAGAGCTAGTACTTGTGCATACAGCACCATCGCTTCCAAGTTTGTTATGAACTACCGGGTTGATAAAAGTAAAGAAGGGAGTCCCAGGAGTTGCAACATTATTGCTGCAATATTGGAGCCCCCCAGTAATGCCAAGAGTTTATGGGCCCCATTGGGGTTAGTTGGAAAACCAACTTCCCGGGGTTGCGACTTGGTCATATCATCTCATTTTGATGCGCATTATACCCCGTTCAAAAGATCTCTCTTTGGAATTTCCAAAAAAATGTCGTTTAGGGAGTCAAAACGGCTCGAGAAGTTTAGGACTTGAGAAACTGCTAAAAATAGTAAACTATGCTATAATTAAGGAAACTGAAAAACTGAAAGAAATAATGGTGGGGCTCCAAGTGGAATTTGTGGGTGGCCACCAATATCCACCTGGATCATTCCTCCCCCCTTAGGAAGCAATGGTACCCATTGCATCAAGTTCGTCCATGAGATGAGGAAACTTCTGCTAAACTTGGTCCCTGGTTAGCCACTTACCCTGGTGAAGGAGTTGGCCTACTTTGACAACTCAATACAGTTGGATATTTTGTTGGCAAGTGTGCTTGATATGCATGTCCATGATCTGATTAGTTGTAGCTTGTTCCATGCAATTTATATTTAACTCTGTTGGTGTGAGCTGTTTTACAATGTCGGATGTGTCTAGTAATGGTGGAAAGTATGGCCGAAGGCAGTCCACATTAAACACTAGGTGTAGGTCAAGGAATGGGGGAATTTTGAGCTCAAATTCATTGTCTCCCATAGCCATGATAATGGTGTAAGGACCATATCAGAGTTTTCCAGGATTCTGATAGGCTCCAGTAAGGTGTTCCTTTTGCAAATGAAACCAATGTTTGTTACCCACCTGAAACTTGTGTGGAACCCGATGTTGATCATGTAGCTGCTTGTACTTGACATTTGATTTCTCCGGTATTTTGTGGACCTACTAGTGGATATGTTGGATGTGATCAATGAAGGTGTTTTCCTTATTGGTTTCAGACTGGACATGAGTTGAATTTGCCTGAGTAGCTGCAAATGGCATGGTCACATTAATGGGACATAGTGGCTGGAATCCCAAGCCCAACTGAAAATGGTTGTGGCCAATCGAGTTGTGGAGAGTCCGGTTATAGCTGTGCTAAACATAGGGGAGGCTCTCATCCTATGGGCGTGGATGATTTGAGTTGTACATGCATAGAATGTATACGATCATCCTATTTACAACCTATATCTAGCCATTAGTTTAGGGATGGAAAGCTATGGACTTAGTGAGTTTGGTTTCTAGCATTGACTAGATACTACACCAAAATATACTAAGGAACCTGCTATCCCGATCTGAGATGACAGATTGTTGGATCCTAAAGTGTACCCACACTCGTTCAAAGAAGAGTTTAGCAGTGGCTTCCGTTGTGATACTCTTCTTGCAGGCTGCCATAATGGTCATCTTCGAGAATCTATCGACAACCACAAAAACATAGTTGTTTCCATGCTTAGTAAAAGGAAGGCTCGACATGTAATCCATGTAGATGGAGTCCCAACGTCAACTAGGGGTGGGCAACGGAGTATAAAATATCTGCTTCTTTGGTCGGTTTGGTGATGGCGCAGGCAGTGTAGGATCTAATGTACTTCCCGACATCCTGTTGAAGATTTGGCCAATAGAAATACTTTTGTAGTATTTCCACCATTTTCTTGACCTCAAAATGCCCAGCAGCCCGACTGTAGTGCACCTCCTAGATCATGTTAGCACGCTCTCTTGAAGGAACACAACGGTGACCCAGGTGGCATCACAGGGGATCTTGGAGGTGAAAATATGGAACATGCTGACCCCCCAAGAGCGTCTGGTATGTGTGGCTGAATTTTGGGTTGCTTTTGTAGAGAAGTGGCCAATCAGAGGCCTCGTGCCCATAGGAGTTGAGCACAATGATTAATGCCATGATCGGTGGTCGACTGAGGAAATATGCAACATTGTTGGTGCTGCCCTTCTTATACTTGATATTCAAGTGGAACTGTTGCAATTATGTGGAACACTTTTGATGGTGATCATTCTACAAATTCCCTTCTATATGAACTGCAGTGGCTGGTGGTCTGTGTGCATGACCATTTCCTTCCCCAAAATGTAATGCTTCCATTGTCGACAGACCTGCACAATGGAATACATCTCTTTTTCATAAGTGGGATACTTCCGTACTGTGTCTGAAAGTGTCTCACTCTGATATGCCACTAGATGCCTGTGTTGAGTAAGGACTACCCCAATAGCATAGTCAAAGGCATCTATCTCGATCTCAAATGGCTTCTGCAAGTCTAGTAATGCGAGCACTCGTGTCGAGAAAAGGCGATGTTTCAACTCTGTGAATGCCTTTTGTTGAGATTCAGACCAAAATAATTTTGCTTTCTCTCCTCCCTTGGTGAGTTGACTCAAGGGCCAAGTGATATGAGAGAATTCCAAAACAAACCTGTGGTAGAAATTGGCAAGACCCAGAAAGCTGCGGAGCTCTGTCAGAGTGGTTGGAGCTAGCCAGTCCAGAATGACTTGGATCTTGGATGGATCCACATGCACTCGCTGTTAATCAATAATGTATCCCAGATACTAAATCTGGGTCATGCCAAAAGTGCATTTCTCTAAATTGGCACATAGCTTGTGTTGCCGCAGTGTTTGGAGAACCTGTCGAATGTGGTTGAGGTGCTCTTCCCAACTCTAGTTGAAGATCAGGATGTCATCCAAATATACTGCTACAAATGAGTTAGTGAATGGCCAAAAGATGTCATCCATCAACCTCATGAAGGTTTTAGGAGCATTCATCAACCCGAAAGGCACAACTAGCCATTCGAAAAGGCCCTCCTTGGCTTTGAAGGTAGTCTTCCACACATTGGAGGGTTCAATTGGTACCTGGTGATATCTTGATGTCAAGTCGATCTTGCTTAAATATTTTGCACCCTTCAGTTAGTCCATAATGCCACCAATTCTTGGGATCGGGTACCTATTCCAGACAGTGATCTTGTTCAGCGCACGATAGTTAATATAGAGTCTCCAAGTCCCATCCTTCTTTTGTACCAACACGATCGGGCTCCCACAGGGTGATGAACTTTGATGGATGTGAACTTTTTGTAGTAGCTCCTGAATCTACCTCTTGATTTCATCATTCTCCAGAACGGAGCACCAATATATTGTTTCATTGTGAAGCGACACACCTGGGGTTAGATCGATGGAGTGCTTGACCTGAAAATACAGAGGCACCCCTTCAAGGGAGGTGAATATTTCGTCGTACTCCTCCACGACCTTATACATATGTTGTTTTCGTGCAGAGGGGCCCTATCTAAAGGTCATGGTCACCATCTTCCTCTTTCCCTGAGGGCATATCATTAGGAAAACAAATTTCACAGTTTTGGAAATGAGCTTACTACATTGTTTTGCAGTAACCAAAGAGATGGCAATAGGCAGTGCCACCTCTAATATCCTGTGCAACTTATTTCCCAACGTAACAATAAAAACACGAGGCCTTGACTCATACACAACATGTCGCTTCCATAATTATGGTTGGCCTAATACTACATCATAAACATCGAGGGCAGTAATGTCACATAATACATCATCCATTAAGGGCTTAATGTTGTATGGAAGATGACACTACTAGCTCACATGAAGATCCCGTCCTTGGTGAAGCCACCTGATGGTGTACAGTTATGGATTTGTTGTGGTTGGTAAGCCCAGATGCTTCATGACCTTTGCCAAAATGAGGTTCTTTTGGCTCTTGCTGTCAACAACGAATTGTAGCAGGGAACCCCTTACCCACATATTGGAGTGGAAGAGGTGCTCCTCCTCCTCTGTATCATCAGGTTCCTCCTTCTAGATCTTTGTGGTGGAAATGGTGGCATTGGGTCCAAATCAATCATCTGCTTCCCTTTGTCATTCCCCTTGTTGGGTTTTGACTCAGATTCGATACATGCATATGACTCCGAAGCCTTTAGCTCGACCACTAGTGACTACTTGGCTCGACACTCACTTGTGTTGTGAGTGGAGCTCTTATGGAACTCACACTACTTTCCCATGTCCTTCTTCAACTTCATGACATTGTTCATTGCTTGCGGCTTTTGCAGGCTATCCTAGCCTACCCTACCTTGGCTTTTTCCTTTATTTTGCGGTTTGGAGGCACCTTTCCCTTGTTTCATAATCACAGATCCGAAGTCTTGCTTCTTCTGTTTAAACTTTTTCTCGATCTTGATAACATATTGATATGTCATGCTGAGCGAGGAGATGTCTAGGAATTCCATCTCATCCTAGTTGTACTTGTGCAAGAAACCACGTTACTTGAGAACCAAATGCTCAGAATCCTTGATACCCAACTTCATACGAAGGGTATGAAAAACATTGGTAAAATTCTACACATCTTGGTCGCCTCCCTATCACAGCATTGTCCACTTTATGTATTTATCCTCATAGCTCTTGATAGGGTAGAACTGCTCCTTTATGGCATCCCAAAATGAGTTCCAAGTGGGTGTGACTGAAAATAGTGAGTTCGTACTTTCATCCTTCTACTCTTAGTAGGTTTCCCCCAGTCCTTGACATGGGGGGCTGCTTTGAGAAGTGTAAAAGTGATCATCTCCCGGATGGAAAAATCATGAATGGAAAAATACCCTTATAACAAATTTAACCATTTATCTACAATGTCTGCATCTATCTAACCCTCAAATATGGGAATGTCAAAGATAACTTATACCTTAAAGGGTGTGGTGCTTCTAGATTAGCTGCCAGATGTAGATGCATCTCCCTTGGGTAGCCACTGAAGGATCTGGGCAAAGTTGTCCATCATTGCATTCCTTTGTTGCTCGAGAGCTTCTTTGAGCAAGATTTTGATAAGATCTCCTACCCCCTCATCTTTATTTTCAACTGCCATGGGAGGCCATCAGGATTTGTGAGGCTGGTCTTGCAAAGGTTCGACCAGTTCAAGCCCTAACTCCTTATATCTTGACCTCGTTGGGGAAATGCAAAGAAAAACAAAGAAAGGGCAGACTGCTCTGATACCACTGATCTAGATTTAAACAAGAGCGCAAAAAATTACATATATAACCATAAATACAAAGATGCAGTAGAAATAACACTTCATTTCATTAATATCAAATACTCAAATATGCTTACAAACAGAATGGAAATAAGATTATCTTGGGCGATGGTAGCTTATCCCTCAGAAGAGATGTGGTGGCTGCATGCCTTTGAACTGTGTTACAATATGGGTCTAGGGAATTTTTATTATTTAACAATAAGAACAAACCCTAAACAACCAAAACCCTAACCCAAGGAGATGTACCACCAAGCGTTTATGGGCCCTGTTGGGGTTAGTTGGATAACTAAATTCCCAAGGTCACGACTTGGTCATGTTATCTCTGTTTGACGCGCATGATACCCCATTAGAAATATGTCTCCGCGGACTATGACGGAAAATACTATTTTAAATAGAAAATCATTGGTATAGGATTGCCAAAAAAACATCGTTTAGGGCCTCAAAACAGCTCTGGAAGTTTACTACCCGAAAAAATTCTAAAAATAATAAGTTGTGCTATAATTAAGGAAACTAAAAAACTGAAAGAAATAATTGTGGGGGTCCAAGTGGAATTGGTGGGTGGCCACCAATATCCACCTGGATCAAATACACCTTCATTAACTCATTGGATAAGTCACACCCTTGCCACTGACAGAGTTATCTTATTTTCTTATGTGCGACATCACAGTCAAGGCATTACCTTACAACCCACTACTAGGACTCCCACAACAAATAGTCTGAGGTCTAATTGGGACTTCTTACCAAAGAGATCCCCTTGACATGTTGGCAGGTCCAACACCTTTAACACGATGATATTCCTATAGAATTTGGCTTCATTGCTCTCATATTGTGCACAATCCCGATAGAATCATATAAATCTATTCTTGTTAAGGTTGCCAAATAAATTCTTCGCTAGCTACCCTATGATTTTATAAGTAAAATAATGAATGTAAATGAGGAAAAGGCAACATTTTCATAACATCTTAATCATCTCGGGCAAGTATTAGATCTATGACATCTATAATCCCTAGAGTAATAATCAAATAGCACTGAGATGACTAGCATCACCTACCTAGCTCTTGAAAATCTTGCAAAGGAGCACTTCAATCAACTCTCCAATTTCATCTTGTTCTACGGGATTCAATGGAATCCTAGGTGTATCGGAATCTCACCAGTCCTCCTGTGGTTCCACTTGCTCCATGGGGCTGAAATTAATTCATTGCAAGTCTCATAAAAAATTTCATTCATAGCTATCCAACCAAAAAACCTAAAAGGCCTAAGAACATAAAAAATTGCATCTACCTTAGTGGAATAGAAGATGGGCATGGGTATATGGCCGCCAAATTCTTGACTTCTCATTCACAATGTATTTTAACCTCTAAACTTTCTGTTATTAAACCAGCTCACAAAAGAATAGAAAAGAGAGATCAACGCCTTAGAATTCAACCTCTTTGAGGGGGCAACTTCCTTTACATTACACAAATGAACAATTCTTGGATGATTCAAATGAAAAAAACTCCTTTCTATATATAGGAGTCTAAGGAGTCACAATATAAGCCAGTTGACCTAACAATAATAATATAAAGCCATAAAAATAACAATAGAGGGATTCTATGGGGCACAATAATAAAAATATGGGGACAATAGGGCCACAACAATATTAATAAGGGATACAACTACAATAGTAATGGGTTATCACTAGTATTATAGGGACTAACATGCCCCCCTCCTTCAAAAAAGTGTTGTCCTCAATGCTTGAGTAGTTTTGGATGCTTCTGTATAAAATTCTCATCCTCCCATGTGGAATCTTCAGCGGATAAGTTCTTCCTCTTGATGAGATACTCTGAAACTGATCAATTTTGTAGCTGTCGAGTTCTTGTTTCTGTGACTGCTTCCAGTTCCAATATAATTTTTCCTTCCTCGTCAAGTTCTAGCAATATTGTTTGAACTGGGAGCTTGTTACTATAACCCTCTTTAAACATGAAACATATAAAATTGGGTGCACTCTAGATGTTGCAGGAAGCTCCAATTTGTATGCAATAGTACCAATATTTTGCAACACCTTGTATGGACCATAATACTTTGCTGATAATTTATTATCCTTCTTAGCTTGCTTGAGGGACATTTGTTTATATGGTTGTAGCTGTAGGAATACCTAATCACCTACATCAAAAATTCTTTCACTGCGATGTTGATCTGCCTGTTGTTTCATTCTATTATGTGCCAACACGAGGTTATCCTTTAAGAGTTGGAGGAATTGTTGTTGATGTTTGATGTGATGTTCCACTGCTTGAACCTTAGAATTTTCTCTTAAATATGATGTGATGGATCATGGTTGATATCCATAAAGTGCCATAAATGGGGTCATTTTTGTTGTTGTATGGAAGGAAATGTTATACCACCATTCAGCCAGAGGCAACCATTTGACCCATTGTGTCTGCTTATTAGATACAAAGCAATGAAGATATCCTTCCAAATATTTTTTTACTATCTCAGTTTGCCCATCAGATTAAGGATGATAAGATGAGCTATGAGCTAACTGAGTATCAAGACAAGAAAATAATTCTGTGCAAAAATTTCCAGTGAAAATGGGATCTTTGTCACTTACAATAATCTTTGGATTTCCATGTAGCTTTTGAATTGTTTCCATAAATGCCGTAGAAACTGCACTGGCTTTAAATGGTTGTGATAATGCACAAAAGTGTGCATACTTGGTAAGTCTGTCAAATACCACCATGATGACACTCTTTCCCTCAAACTTGGGTAAACCTGTGATAAAATCCATTGAAACCTCCGCCCAACGTTGGCTTGGAATGGATAAAGGTTGTAATAGACCTGGGGTCTTAATTGTTTCAACTTTATTTTGTTTGCAAACCAAACATTCCACCACAAACTTTTGAATATCCGATTTAAAGCCATCCCAAAAAAATTCCTTCTTAACCCTGTGGTAAGTTTTTAAAAATCCTGAGTGCCCTCCTAAGGGAGAAGTGTGTAATTCCATAAGAATATTTTGTTTTAGATGGGAATTCTTACAGAGGTATAAGCGATCTTTGTACCATAACGAATCATTTTGTCAACTAAATGTATCAGACGTACTGGAATCTTGTTGTAACTTTCGAATAAGTGCCCACACTTCTTCGTCATTCTTCCATTCCTCCCTTGCTTCATTTATCCAATCTGGTTGGATAATAGAAATGGCGCACAACAATGCTTCACATCCTCATCCTTTCTTGAGAGTGCATCTGCCACCACATTTTGCTCCCCTTTTTTGTAGATAATTTCAAAGTCATAACCCAACATCTTTGTGACCCACTTTTGTTGCTCTTCAGAGGATAATCTTTGTTCTGAAAAGTATTTAAGGCTATCATGATCCGTTTTTACCTTGAAGTGTCTTCCCATTAGGTAGGGTCACTATTTCTTAAGTGCATGTAGTATTGCCAACATTTCCTTCTCATAAATAGCTTTATGTAAAACTTTCCTCTGATTGGTTGACTTTCAAAATCAATGGGTCTTTCATATTGCATTAAAATGGCACCAATTCCATTTCCTAAATAATCACATTCCACAATAAAGGTTTTTGTGAATTCTGGTGTAGCTAAGACTGGTGCTTGGCACATTGCCTCTTTAAGATGTTCGAAGGCCTTTGTTGCTTCTGGAGTCCATGAAAATGCATCTT